>PISX010007440.1:75000-89116 GCA_004024625.1 Mellivora capensis
CAACCTTTTTGTCCTTTAAATTGACTGTCTTCAGAGTTTCTGGTATAAGCTGACTTTTGCTTGTCATAGTTGCTCTAAATTGGGTATGCTTTATCAGCAGTGCCAAAGCTTTATTTTCAAATTCTGGATGCTTCCAAGTTTAATATACAGTTTCATTAGTTGCATGGAACGTTATTGTTTCAAAAAGCATTTCTTTCTGATTTTTTTCACCAAACTTATCATTGACCCACAATATCAAAAGCAACAGTGTTCTTTGTAATAATAATAATAATAATAATAATAATAATGCTACACTTAGCATAGACTACTAAAACTGGAGGGAGAGATCTACCATACTAATGACTTTGAGTATCAAGACAAACTTCTCCATCTGCAAAACTGCCTCTTATGCCTGGACAGGCAAAAGGAGACAAATGTCGATAGGCTGCAACCAAAATGACTTTACAGCTGGTCAAACCATATTTAACTATTCCACTCCCCCCCACAAAAAAATTCCAGCTATTAGATAGCGCTGTTCTAATATAACAATTCAAAGACGTTTAATTTTTCATTCTCCTTAACAGTCCAAGGGGAGAAGCATGTCCACATTTGCATAGATTATCACTGTGACCCCAAATTGAATCCAATGAAAGTCTAAAATGCATGTATATTAATAATACATATGTTTGCATATATCAGTAGGCAATGATCACTGTGAACAAATATATAAATATAATATTTGTTCACTTTCAAATGAGAGAACTTTCAAGTATTTTTGATAGTTAATAAATCACAGCATTCAAATAAGCCACTAAAATGTTTTATGACCTATAACACAAGTGTAGCATCAGCAATTAGTTCCAACGCTTTAATCTTTAGTTATATGAGGTGGACATAGAAGGATAGAAAAAAAAATTTAATGTAGCTAATTGAGAAGATAACAAAGTATTCCCAAGTAGAATCAGATGGTCTTTGTGCCATACAATCAATTAATATTAATTATTTATTAACAATCTAGACGACAGCCATGACTAAAAAGCATTTACGTTTAATGTTTATAATCATATCTTATAATATGCACAGTTTTGTACTATAAAATGCAACATTTATACAGAGGGACCCGATAACTTTAGTACTAAAAAGTAAAAGGCAATTAGTTAAAACCATGGATAATCACTCTGAAAAAGTGAAAGTCTTCAAGAACGGTATCTCTACTTGATTAAAACTGCTTTGAGCTAAAAGTTCAGTTCAGCCCCTGCTTTAACCCAAGTTGCATAAAAAAGGAACTGAAGGATAAGAGAAGAAATCCACCAAATAAAAGCGACAGTCATGTCTGAAAAGCAAGGTTTGTACATGTATATAAAGATCGAAATACTTAACTGTAGCAAACTGCTTGCAACCTGGACCCCATTTCACGCTGAATAAGTTGATTGATAGGATTTATTTTTAAACTACACCAAACAGAATTTTCAACCTCTGGGGGTGGGGTGAGTGTGGTTAATAATTAAGGGGGAGGGGATACTATTAAAGCCTTACCCCCAAATTACACTACAATCAGTTTGAAACTAGTTGCCAGACTTTTAACAACACGAAGAAATGGACACACCATAACCCTAGCAAAAACATAAAAATTAAAAAAAAAATAAACTAATAAGGCTGTGTCTCCTTTTCGGCCAAAGCGTTGAAGACGTGTCGCAGGGCGACAAAACACCACTGGAGGAATTTTCTCCCAGACAAGAAAAGTTGACCGAGTTGAGTTCTGCCAGTGTGTGTGTTCCGGGCAGGTACCTCGGACCCCGCGGCGTCCTCTAAGCGCCTCCCCGACCCTCGGGCGCTGGGGGACTCCGGGTCACGCTCTCTGCGGCGCACAGGCTGCCTTGAACTCACAGCTTCCGCGCTGGGAAGTGACGGGCGGCCCCTCCCAGCGAGGACTCCGCGCGCCTCCGGGGCGGGAGGTAAAGCGAATCCCCGCTCGGCTGAGCGTCCCGGCCACGCGAACCGGACGGGGCCCGGCGCCCCCGGCCCAGCCCCGGCCGCCGCCAGCCCTGCGCCCTCGGGGCGGAGGCGGACGGCCGCCCGCTGCAGAGGCGCAAACTTTTACACCTACTTTTTGTTTCGCTTCGGGTCTGGCGTGGCTCGGGCACCGCCCTGGACCCGGACCCAGACACTGATTTTCCACCGCCTAGGGACCGTGCCTCCCGCGCCCCGAGGTCCAACCAGCTTTTCGGAGAACTAAGTTCTCACCCTGCTCGCTAAGTGTGGTCCCCAAGAGTAGCACGACGCCAACTGCAACAACAATGACAACCACCACCCTAAGCAGAATCTCCTAAATGAGTGGGACTGCCCAGGCAGGCTGGACGTTAGCGCCAGCGGGACTGACTGGGCGCGGGGGTCGGGATTAAAAAGAAAGCCTGGAGCGCGAAGACTCGGGCGAGCCAGAGTAGGCGGTCGGTCGCGGCGTCTTTCTCGCCCGGCGCTCGGGCCGTCTGTCTGTCTGTCTGTGACTGACTAGTTGTCCCCTCCGCTGCTCAGGCAAAGTTTGACAAATCCGGGGCACGGGGTGCGGATTTCCCCGAGCCCCCCTCCCTTTCCCGCCCCGCGCGCCCCCCTCCCCAGAAATAATCCCAGCAACTGCCGGCCCAGCGTGCAAACTTACGTTTGATCTGCCGAGGTTTGCTCTGCTTTCGCCGGGACATCTCGGCGGCGGCCGCTGCCACCGGGGCTCCCGCGGTGCCCGCGGTCCGGGCTGCCGCTCCCTCGGCTCCCGCCGCTCCCGCCGCTCCCGCCGCCGCCGCTGGCCAGGCTCGGGCCGCCGCGGGCCGGACTCCAGGGGCTCCGGACGCGCGGGATCCGGGCGCTGGGCTCCTCCGGGAGCCGCGGAGCCACGTTTGGAGATGAGCAGGCAAATGAGAAGACAGAGGGGGGTAGAGAGAGTGTGACAGTGGGGAGGGGAGGGGGAGAGTAGAAGAGCGTTGGAGGGGGGAGAACAGAATTTACAAACGAATGGACGAGGAGAGAGAAAAGGGGAACACGAAAAGAAGGGAGAGAAGGAGGGAGAGAAGGGAGAGCGAGTAGAGGAGAGAGGGGGAGAGAGGGGGCGGAAGGCGCGGGAGGAGGAGCGCGCTCGCTCTCCCCTCTCCCCGGCGTGCGGGGCAGAGACTCGAGCGCCGCCGCCGCCGCCGCCGCCGCCGCCGCCGCCGCTCCGGGCCGCGCAGCTCGCTCTCTGCCGCGGGAGGTGGCGAGGCGCGGGAGGGAGGGGCGCGCCGGGGCTGCGGGGAGGGGAGACTATTCCATCAGCGAAAGGAGGATTGGCTGCATCCAAAGCCAGTCCGGATGCAAAAGAGGGCCCCGGCCTCGGTCGGGTGGGGTGCACGGGAGCGCGGTGGGGGGTTGGCGGAGCGAGAGGCGTGGGGAGGCTTTGGAGGGGGGGCCACCTTCTGCAGTTGTCACCGCGTCAGCTCTGGGCATCTGCCAGAGCACCCCTCCAGGCAACTTCTTCCCACAGCCCCCTCTGATGGACCCCAACTCTCCCCACGCCTCGCCCGTCCAGCGGGCCACAAAGAAATCCCAGTCTCTTCGTAAACTTTGTGCTTCCAGTTATGCCGCCCCCTCCCCTAGTCTCCACCCCCGCCCTTCCAGCTTCTTGGCAGGAAGGTTAGGCCCCTGGCAAAATCCTCGGCGTGAGGCAGCTGATCACAAATGCCAACTGTGTGTCTTGGGGCCAGTTAAGCCCTCTCATCTGCCCGGGCTCTCTAGAGACCATTTCAATGCTCTCAAGGTTCCCGGGAGACCGCTGCGGACGTGGACCATCCCCCACTTAGCCCGCAAGGATGGGATGCTGAGCCGTGTCCTCAGAGTGCTCTCTCTCACCTCGAGTTTTCATTTCTAGATTGTAAACATTCTGAATTTGGAAACAGGCAGATTTTTTTTTCCTCATATCAAAAAGGAGGACCATTAACTAGGTGATTAGCCCTAGGTGGGAAATGAACCGTCTCTAATCAGAATACTAACTTCTTGAGGAAGTCGGTGGAAGTTCTGAAGTCCCACCCCGTTCCATGACCTTTAATTCTTTTTAGTTCTGCCACAGGGAAGCAGCCAGCGACTAATAAAAGATTTGATCTTGCCATAATTTCCCAAGCAGGTAAGACCCAATAACTATTTCATGGTTCTTCAGCTTTTAAAGTTTTGTTTCATTCTTATTCAATTATTTTGTGTGTAGTATGTCGGAAACTGCAAGCCAAAAGAAGAACAAATTTTGAAGTGATTTGCATAGTTATTATTTGGCCAAGTTAAGCTGCATGAGGCTAGCCTAGTTTCTCATAGTTTCATATATACTGAGTATTAAATATATCCTCCCGGGTGGGCTGGAAGAAGCTTCTATCCAAGTGGCAGTGGAACTGGCCGCTTTATGTAATCAGTATTTACTAATAAACTCCACTGCAGTTGACATGTATCCCCAGATACTGCTGACTCTTCCCCCCCCCCAGGTTGTGAGATCCTCCAATCTGATCTAAAATTGTGCCCCCTTTTGTCTGGTCCACTGGCCTTTCCTATGAGCCCCACCAAACTTGATACTCTGAAAGGGTCTGGGGGTCAGCAGAGAGCCTGAGCAGATATGCCTGAGCATAATGCCAGCCGCTCAGTGTGCAGGAGGCACTGTAATCCGTGTCATTTATAACCCCATCAGGACATCTTCTGGAAGGTGTAAAGAGTTGCCCTGTGAAAGGTTTGGCTGAGAGAATCTTAACACAGAGCTGAAGACCAATTGTGAATTTTATTACTTTACCATTAGTACTATTACCATATGGGGTTGTAAGAATACATGTCCTTTGCAGTGGAAAATGCACTAAATGACAAAGTCCCTCCCCTGAAGAACCAACAAATTAAAGCCGTAAGTACCATGAAAAGCAGGGTTATATGTGTTTGTGTTGTGGAGTGAATAAGCAGACAGAGAACTACAGATTTTTGCCTCCTTAATTTTCAATTCATTACAATTAAATTGGTGTGCTTAGAATTGGATGTATTATACATTATGGTTTTTAAAGATCTTTTTTACAGAACTGGCTGACTTTTTATATCAGCCAAAAGGAATGCCCATTGGAATTAAAATATCATAACAGTTAGTGTTTCTTTTGGCATTTGAAATGGTTAAATATGCAAAGCAAAAGAGAAACAAATAAATCTCAGCTAAATATTCAGTTTAAAAGCTGAAAGGAGCAAAAATCAGGGAATTCAAGGCAAGGCTGGTAAAATAACCAGAGTGCATTATTAGAAATATAGTTTATATAAATTTATAAATATATATTAATTATAGCCATTATGAATGAATTAAACTGAGGAATACTATTACAATTTGTGTTTTCTCATCATTTTTAATGAGAATGTTGATGATATTTAAAGTTCAATTTTTCTTTTTCTGGTTTAACTCACTAAGGCTATAAAATTAAAAGACAGCAAAACCTATAAGCAATTATCTCTGTCCAAATGGATATAGCAGGCCCAAACCTCAGCTACATGACTATCAAACAATGATTATGAAAACCACAATTGAGAAAAGCATCAGGGAATGATATTGCAAAACCACAGCAACAAATGTGTCTGTGATATTGAAAACCACAATTCACAACTAATACCCTGTGTACCGCAAATTACTATTTAACTATAAATGTGAAAATGTATAAGTAACAGCAAAAAATAATTTCTCATTTACTTAAAAATGAATTATTCATTTTTTAGACTCACTGATTTCATCTCTACATAATGGTTCATTTTGAAAACTTTCGGCTTTCAAAGACAAATCATTGAAGAATCACATATGTAAGTTACTTTAAACGCAGAAAATATGCAACTTTTAATAGCATTTCCTTAAATACTAAAAGAATTGATCTGGAACCAATCTGAAATAAAGAAACATTTACCTCAGTCTTTCTCAGGCTTTCTTCATAAAGTTCTTCGGGAGTGAAAGGGGAGGTGAGTGGACACTGCTTATGGAAAAAAAGCTTGAAGTATTCTATGACAACTTCAATGAAAATACAGTTGTATATGCTCTTAATAGTCCATTTAGCCAAAAACATGTATCTGACAATAAAATGAGATGTCATTACCAAAACTATTTTAATATACAAAATCAAAGGTTTATTTACAAGTAAATAAAAACAATATTGTTTGCAGGTTTCTAGGGTCTCCAGATTTCAAAAATTAAAATAGGATGTCCAGTTAAATTTGTATTTCAAATAAGCTACTTTTTTTTTTTTTTTTAGTATTAATCTGTTCCGTGCAACATTTGGTACCTACTCATCTTAAAAAAACAATTGTTCATATCCTATACTTTATTGCATTTTATGACAAACCTACAAATCTGGCATGTTACCATTTTCACAAATTTATGGTTGTTTTACAAATAACACTCTTTATAGAAAAGGCTAAAAAACCCTAAAGTGCTTCCTACAGACATATGTATAATTCTTGAACATCATATTATTTAAGGATGGCAAGGTAGAAGAATAAATTTCTATACAAAAATTCTTACTTTATTTGGCACAGTACAGAAATGTACTCTCAGTGTAAATGGATTGCATTCATGTATGTCTACTCTTGGATTTGTTTTTAAAATGTATTTTTTCCTCCAAGGGATCGACAAATTGATAAACCAACCTCCCAGGCCACATCTTATTAGGCAGCAAGCTGCCTCCTTTATTATGGGAGTAAACAATATTCAAAAGCTTCAGAAAGACTTAATTTTTTGCCCTTGTATCCTCACCAGAAATTGAATACAGTTTATCTGCCTTGATTTAAGATTGTGACACTGAATTGAACAAGAATGCAGTATGAAAATAGTGTTTCGGATTTGTATATCTTTATAATTTGAGCAGTTTAAAAATAAAAATCAACAAATTCATCTAAATGGCATTCCTACGTTATAACTATGAAAAGGACTATCTGTTTACTTGCAAAGGAGACAAGGGCTTTGAAAACATTCAGTCAGTCTACATCAGGGTTTTAACTTGGGCCTCGTGTAGACGGTCAATCTCTCAAAAGAAGTTTGTATGTACAAAAATACGTTCTAAGGAGTGAATCTATTGAATTCATCAGATACTAAATATGTCTGTGAAAAAGCCATCTGCGGACCATTATGAGTTAAGAATCACTATTCTCTTATGTGTAAATTTTTATGGTGTCCTGAAAACCAAAGTGTGCATGATTTAAGTTTTTACTCTTTGCAAATCATCCTTTATGTTCAAGGTACTATTCTGAGAGAAGAGAGTCATGGGATCAAGTCTATTTAAAAAAAAAAAAGAAGAAGAAGAAAAGAAAGAAAGTTCTTTGTTGCTAAGTCTGTATAATACATTCACATCTCCAGGTATAAAATAAATATTAAAGGAGTATCACCTGAGATTTTAGGGGACATCTGTAGATTTTGCCTGATGAACATCCATTCTCTTTTCAGGTAATAATGCTGTGATATCCTTTAAAGAATTACTCTTCTTCACCCAGTATTTGGTCATGTGATACAAATGTGACTGTCCTCAATCCCTGACTGGTATATTCTAGGTGTTTGTCTACAGTGATTGGTTAAATGGCCCGATTTGTTCCCATTAGTCAGCCCTGGAACTTTTTCCTGTTCCGGTGGAACCACTGAGGGAAAGGTGCTGTTTTTCTGCTGGGCTCCACTGGGAGAATGCAAATCCTGTCATGCAAAATTTGCTGTTGCCCATCCTTGTTGGAAGACACTGTTAAGAATGCTGCCAACACAGAGGACTAATTTTGTCTTATCTTAGGATCTGATTTTTGGGAAATCCAAACTAAGATACCCATCAACATTCCAATATTCCTTTGTTTTGGATCCATCAACATTATCTTTGTGTCTCCATAAACATTAGAGTCTTTTCTGTTATATCTCACTTTAATCTCTTTGGCTAAGCTAACACTTACGCACCTTTGTTGTCTTAGCATAGATGTCATTTTGCACAGGAAGATACCACTTATCTCCCAGTCTCAAGGAGATGTTTCTTCTCCTTTGCTACCATAACACCTTTTCTTTCTGCATAATATCACTTGTTGCAATGTATGACATTGACAATTTAGTTACATAAAATCCAATCCTCACCAGCCAATACACCTGTCCCAATACACCTAACTAGATAGCAAGGTTGGTGAGGGCAAGAATCATCTTTTTCAGAATCATATCCTCCCCAGTGCTGGACACATAGAAGGTTCTTAATATAATTATTGAAAGAAAAAGTGAATTCAGAATTAACCTTAGTGGAAACTCCTGCCATTCTCAGTCTCTGTCCACATAGTCACAGGGACAGGAGACGGCGGCCACATTTATACAGCGTAACTCCATGCGTGCTCTTGTTGGCAGATACTTGGACCACAAGGAAGTCCCTGACTCAATTATGACCAAATCCCTCCCTTAGAAATCTAGAGTTAGTTTCAAGAGTTTCATCCTTACATAGGCTGATCTCTTGAATGAAAAAGTAAAACCTCTGGCATTATGGCATGGTTGTCACCATCTGAACAGAGTAGCAGTGATAGTCCTTCTGTAGAGAGAAAAGTGAATAAAACATATGAAATGGAATCCCACATCTTGTTCCAGCCCCTTCATGGACTGCAAAAGCAATTCTGCCCTTGATATCACTGAGATACTTACGATTTCTTAAAATAAATTCCTCCCAACCTTTTCTTTCAATTATTTTTGTCCTAAATTAGCATTAGTTGATTCCTGTCACATTCCAGCCGAAAGACTAAATAAACCCGGACAAAAATTAACCATCTATGGCTCCAGTTTGCTTGACTGAATATTTGAATATTTAGAAGTAGCAGTTTAACTGAATTTTCAACTTTCCTCCAGAAAACACTGTGTTAGTTTGGGTTCTTCAGATAAACAGAACCAACAGTGTGTGTATATATATATATATATATAGAGAGAGAGAGAGAGAGAGAGAGAGAGAGAAAGATTATAGGGAATTAACTTACATAGTCAGAGAGGCTGAGAAGTCCCAGGATCTGCAGTTGGCAAACTGAAGACATGAGAGAGACAGTGGGATACTTCTAGCTTGAATCTGAAGGCCTAAGAACCAGGGGGGCTGACGGTGTAAAATCCAATCTGAATCTGAGTATGAAGGCAGGGAAGACTGATATCTCAGCAGGGAAACAGTCATGCACAGAGAGGGATTTCTCACTTACCCTGCCTTTTTCTAATCAGGTCTTTCGTGGAATTGAGGAAGACAATTTGCTTTACTCCTCTGCCCATTCAAAATGTAAACCACATCTGAAAACATCACAGACACAGCTAGAATGTTGTACCAAATATCTGGGCACCCCAAAAGCCGGTGAAGCTAACACATAAAATTAACTGTCGCAAGTACTTTTTTGATCCCCACCAGCGACAACCCTGAAGTGGCAAAGAACCCTTATGAATGTTAAGTGGGTAAATCCACAATTTTAACATAGATAATAATCACGATAAAGATCAATTACCTATTTTGGACATTCACTTCAATAAGGGGTAACTCTTGGGGAAAAAGTTAGTATTTTCAAATTCACAATTCCTCAAGGGCTTGATGATCCACTGACATGCACATCTATAAACCTCCTGATTAACATATATTCTGGCCCCAGATGTTCGATTTTACTTTCAACTTTACTTTACCACATTTGAATAACCATCTAACAGATTACCTTGCACGTAAATTTTATGAATGTTGTTATAATTTGTATGAATAATGTTTATACTTCTGTGGTGGATTTTATTTTTCAACCTATAACGTTTGCCATAAATTCCTAAATGCAAAAGAAGAAATTAAACAGCTTTTTGAGAAAACTTGCTATGTGTATAGACTTAATCAAATCACTTATCTTTGCTTTTATCTCCTTGCAAGAGTATATTAAAATAATGCATTACGAGTGAATTTAGGGTGACCTGCAGTTGTAGGATTATGAATAAACAAGCCAGGGCGTACTAATAATGAAATCATCTAAAAGACACTGCAAGTATGATTATATAACTTTTAAAATTTATCTTATAATGAAAATTAAACTATATGACTCATATACCTCTTTTAAAACAATTTTTGTATTTACTAAACAGATAGATGTACAGATTTAAAGGTCAAATAGATTTTTAAGGCTCATGATGAAAATTAGCAGTTTCTTGTCCCTCTCAACATCCTGACAAGTCCTGCTCCCAGAGGGATAATCATTGTCAGTTCTTTTTAGGTGATTCTCCCAATGTTCACCTCATTTTTTTTAAGTAGGCTCCACACTCAATGCAGGGCTTGAACTAGTGATCCTGAGATCAAGACCTGAGCTGAAATCAAGAGTCCGACACTAACAGACTAAATCACCCAGGCTCCCCTGATGTCCCACTCATATTTCTAAATAAAATATTACATTTTAAAATTTTATTATTTCAGTTATTATTGATTATATTGACTATCTACAATAAAATATGAAATTGTAATAGATTTATACCTCCCAACACACACTTTCTTCAAATCTTTTTTAAATCAAAAGCTTATATTTTTATTAACAGCTAATCTATATAGAGTATGGTGATTATGTTTTGTTTTGATCCTTGTGTTTTTCCTGGATAATTAATGTCTTCATCATTTTCTCAGTTTTCAATGAACTATCACTATCTCATCCCCAAATCCTTTTCCAGTGTAATATAGTCATTATTACATCAAGTAATGCATCATTACATCCAATAATCGATCATCAGATTATCTGATAATCAAGTCGGTTGTTTTTCCTGCCATGCTGGTGTCCTTGGACCCTTCCATCCTTCTGTTCTATTCTCAAATAATTGCTCTTTGTGACTAAAATTTTCTTTTCCTCATGATCCTGAGAATTCCCTTTTGCCCTATATTAGATTCTAGGTTTCCTGAATACTATTTATTCCTTTTTCTCCTTTCCTTTCCTTTCCTTTCCTTTCCTCTTTCCATCCTTCCTTGTTTTGTACTTTTAGAGTACAATTTCATGGAGCTTCCTGGGAAAATGTCTATATAAGGTAATTTTTTTGACATTTCACAAGACTGAAATTCTCCTGATTTTGCCCTAATATGTGATATATGGTTTATGAGGGTATAGAATTCTAGAGTGTAAATTTGTTTTTGTGAATTGTTTTTCTTTTTTTCCCTTACATCTTTTTCCAGTTTTATTGAGATATAGTTCTATATATCATAATATAAGCTTAAGGAGTACCACATGATGATTTGATACACTTGTATTTTGCGAAATGATAACCACAATAAGGTTCGTTAACACCCCCATCACCTCACATAAGTATCTTTTTTCTCCCTGTGGTGTGAATATTTAAGATCTACTATCTTAGCAACTTTCAGGTGCATAATATAGCATTGGTAACTATAGTCACCATGCTGTACATTAAATTCCCAGAATTTATTCATTTTATTTTTTTAATATTTTATTTATTTATTTCAGAGAGAGCAAGAATGAGAGCAACCAGGGGGAAGGGCAAAGAGAGGGGCAGAGAACGGGACTCCCCTCTGAGCAGGAATCCCGATACCCAGAACCCTGGGCTCCATCTCAGGACCCTGGGATCATAACCTGAGTAGAAGGCAGACACTCAACCAACTGAGCGACCCAGGTGTCCCAGAACTTATTTATCTTATAACTAGAAATTTGTATTCTTTAACCAACACCTTCCCATTTCCCCCTCCTCCAACTCTTGGCAAACACCATTCTACTCTCTGGGATCTATGACTTCAGCTTTTAAAAATTCCACATATAAGTGATATAATTTAGTATTTGTCTTTATCTAATTTATTTCACCTAACATAATACCTTCATCCATGTTGTCACAAATGACAAGATTTCCATTTTTTCCCTCATGGCTGAATAATATCCCATTGTTTATAGACATATACTCCATCTTTTTAATCCATTTTTTAAATATATTGGTTATTGTGAATAATGCTGCACTGGACACTGAGATCCTAATTTTATTTCATTTGAGAATATACCCAGAAGTGGGACTGTTGGATCCCTGATGGTAGTTCCTTTTTTTTTTTAAGATTTTATTTATTTATTTGAGAGATAGAGAGAGAGAGAGAGAGAGAGAGCAGGAGAGTGGGGTGAGAGGCAGAGGAAGAAGCAGACTCCCTGCTGAGCAGGGAGTCCAATGCAGGTCTCGATGCTGGGACCCTAGGATCATGACCTGAGCCAAAGGCAGATGCTTCACTGGGCCCACACAGGTGCACCCATATGGTAGTTCTACTTTTAATTTTTTGAGGAACCTCCGTAGTGTTTTCCATTGTGGTTGTACCAGTTATTAATCCTATTGACAGTGTAAAACGATTCCCTTTTCTTTATATCTTCACCAATGCTTTTTGTGAGATGATGGCTTTGATTTACATTTCCTTGATAATTAGTGATGTTGAGAATCTTTCCAAGCACTTGTTGACGATTTGTACATCTTCTTCAGAAAAATGGTGGTTCAGGTCCGCTGCACATTTTTTAATTGGCTTGTTTGGTTCGTTGTTATTGAGTTATATGAGTTCTTTTTATATAATGGATAATTAACCCCTTATTAGATAGATGATTTGCAAATATTTTCTCACATTCCATAGGTTAGCTTTTCATTTTGTTCATTGTTTCTTTTGCTGTGAAGAAAGCTTTTTAGCTTGATATAGTCTCAGCTTGTTTATTTTTGCTTTTGTTGCTTGTGCTTTTGATGCCAAAAAATTGTCTGGAGGACCAGTTTCAAGGAGGATTTTTCCTATTTTTTTCTCTTAGTATTTTTTTGTTTTCAGGCTTATTTTGAGATCTATAATCCATTTCATTTCATTTCACAAATTACCCATTTGTGAATGGGTAAGTAGAACTCCAGTTTCATTCTTTTGAATGTGATTGTCCAGTTTTCCCATTACCATATATGAAAGAGACTACCCTTTCCCTATTGAATAATCTTGACTTTCTTATCAAATATTAGTTGACTTTATATGTAAGGGAATAGTTTCTGGGCTTTTTACTCAGCTTCATTGGTCTATATGTCTATTTTTATGCCAGTACCATATAGAGTTTTTTTAGTTTGTTTGTTTGGTTCTTTTTTGCTATAGCTCTGTAATTTAATTTGAAATGAGGAAGTCTGTTGCTTACAGCTTTGTTCTTCTTTCTCAGAATTGTTTTGTCTATTTGGGGTCTTTGTGTTGGTTCCCTTATGAATTTTAGGATTTTTTTTGATATTTCTTTAAAAATGCCATTGGAATTTTGATAGAGATTGAATTGAATTTATGACTTTGGATAGTATGGACATTAAATAAACATTAATTCCTCCAATTCATGAACATGGGATGCCCTGCAGCATTCCTACAGCAGAGTGGTCATTTAGGCCTCTCATTCCAAAGGCCTACACCATTCTCCGAAACCTTCCTCACCCCCAGCGTTCTCCATGTTACATTTTGGCAGGCCAGGTATTATGGATGATTTCATGCTCTACATTAACTCCAACATGTGTCTTCTTTAATTTCTTCCATGAATATCTTATAATTTTAAATATACAGATATTTTGGGACGCCTGGGTGGCTCAGTTGGTTAAGCATCCAACTCTTGATTTTGGTTCAAGTTATGATCTCAGAGTTGTGGGCTTAAACCCTGCGTTGGGCTCCACACTGAGTACTGAGTCTGTTTGTCCCTCTTCCTCTGCTCCTCCCCCCACCGATGCTCTCGCTCTCTAAAATAAATAAATAAAAATGAAAGATCTACTTTATCCATTCATCTGTTGATGGGCATCTAGGCTCTTTCCATAGTTTGGCTATTGTAGACATTGCTGCTATAAACATTCGGGTGCACGTGCCCCTTCGGATCACTACGTTTGTATCTTTAGGGTAAATACCCAGTAGTGCAATTGCTGGGTCATAGGGTAGTTCTATTTCCAACTTTTTGAGGAACCTCCACGCTGTTTTCCAGAGCGGTTGCACCAGTTTGCATTCCCACCAACAGTGTAGGAGGGTTCCCCTTTCTCCACATCCTTGCCAGCATCTGTCATTTCCTGACTTGTTAATTTTAGCCATTCTGACTGGTGTGAGGTGATATCTCATTGTGGTTTTAATTTGTATTTCCCTGATGCCGAGTGATGTGGAGCACTTTTTCATGTGTCTGTTGGCCATCT
>PISX010007441.1:0-83469 GCA_004024625.1 Mellivora capensis
TGGTCTTACTGGGTGGGGTGGATGGAAAGGTGGGCAGTGGGCAGGACCCTGCACCTCCATGGGGGTGATGATGGCAGGATGTGGTCATTGGAGCCCCGAGGTCCTGAAGGATAACACGACAGTTGCCTCGGACCAGGTATCAAACTCAGACAGGTCAGGAAATGAGAGATCAAAGATCTCGGCCATTTGTGGCCTTCGGAGAATTCACCATGGAGGCATAGTCCTCACACGAGCCAAGAGAAAAGGATGGTCTGTAGCCTTGCTCCCCACCAGTTGTACCTGAAAATACATCCTGCGAAATAAACAGATGCATTCCCTTTGTATATATGTTACAGGAATCCAAATTCTTTCCTCCTGGTAAGTTAAAACAAACACCCAGGGCTGAAAATACATGTATTCGGGGACATTCGAAAGGGTGTCTCAGCCTTGAGGAGCTTGGGGCCACGTCCCTCGAGGTGTGTGCTGTCCTGAGAGGCCGAGGGCTCTTTGCTCTCATTCCCAGGAACGGATTCTGAACGTTCGGTCTCTCCCAAGGCATCGCGTCTGAACCCTGGGCGGCCCCTGGAATATCAGCTACTCTGACCACCAGGAACTCACCCAACTTTTGAGCTGTGAGGGGTCTCATTTTATAGACGGGGAAACTGGAGGCCAGAAAACTCCACGGTGGGCTTCAAGCCCAAGGTCATGGAGCAGGATGAGAACCGGGTCTCTTGACTCCAGGTTATACACGGTTTTCCTCCGCTCTACGCTCCTGGGTCTTGTTGCCTCTCTCAGATAGAAGCATGTTGAGGGTAGGGACAATGTGTCAGTCTTCTGTAGTGTTCAGGGGGCTGGTGACTGTCCTGCACACCCAGCTACTCCTCTTAGCAACGGGCAGGGGAACATTTGCTTGCTGGTGGTACTCACATTTGTTGGTCCTTTGGTCCTTGGCGGGAGTCCCTTTCCCATGACTCATCCCACACTTGTGTTTCCTCAGCTCTGGGACTGGGTCATCTGGCTAGTTGGGTGCCTGGCAGGGATGCGGTCCACCATGAAGGCTGATTTCCTGAGGAAGCTGGTACTTCTTACCCCTCAGCATCTACCTTTCTTCTGTGCCTGTGGGAGTCGATGCGTGCAGCTCTGTTTTCTCCCACTGTTATGTGCACTCATTTCCTGGCTGTAAAGACAGACGAGGGGCAGAGCCCTCACATTTTGTGTTTCGTTCCTCATGTTTGGGATGACATAGCCAGCATGAACAGGCCTCATCCCCATGCCGCTGAGCCTGAGTGTTGCTTTCCTGGTGTGTCCCAGGAAAAGAGAGATTCTTTGACGCCGAGCTGTGTGAGGACTTCGCAGACAGTGGAGGGGGAACATGCTTCACAGTGGAGTGGACGCTATGTAGCGTCTGAGGTGAGCAGTGGCCTGAGCTGTGGGCGTACACAACCACAACGACGAATAGCTCACAGTGTGGCTCTTGGTGAATCACCAGCTACTGCCCTGACGTCGTGCGGGTGCCTCCAGCCAGGTGTCCAAGGGATGGGCCTTGTCTTGGCTCTGAGCTGTCTTTCTGTTTTTTTTTCTCCTCAGTTCTCTGAGCCCCCTGGTGCCCTTCCTTGGTCACCCTGGACCCCTTAGATCCTTTTTTCAAGGAAAGAGGCTCATGGATCCATTTGTGGACACTGTCAATGATTACCCCAAGTCCAGGCAGAACAGTGCCTGCATTCTCTGTAGTTCTTCTGTTTCTGTGGCTGGTGTCTGAGTCCGCGTGGATTCTGGGACTGGTGGGAGGCTACCTCCTCAGGCCAGGGTTTCTTCTGAGGTAGCTGCCTGTGAATGCAGGAGTGGTTTCCCCTCATGCTGCACGGTTGGTGGGATCATGTCAGCCACCTGGGGTTGGGAGGGAGGAGAACACCTGTGGGGTGTGTGCTGCCCAGAAGGGCATCCCCCATTATTCCAGAGACCCGAGCTGCACAGAAGTCAGTCTGTGGGTATTCCCCCCCGTATTATCAAATGGTCCCCTGATGGCAGCAGCCTGAGGTTTAATTGTTTCTGTTGTATCTGTTTGTAGGCAGGATCAATGTAACAAATCCATAACCCCCTGCCTGTCTGCCCATCCACTCCTCTATCCTCTGGCTTATCCACTGATAGATCAATGGAGCCATCTACCCACCCATCCTTTCCTCCATCCAGGTGTAAGGGATGATACATTGATGTACTTCAAGGGACCAGATGAGTAAAGTAAATGAGGATAATGCACCAGATGAAGACAAGAAGGAGTGGTAGGGACTCAGGGGACAGTTTACTGAGCTGCCGTCTACAACATTCCCCAACTGACCACCTCTCAGGTTTGATAGGGACCCATCTTTATATCAAAGGCATTTGGGTAGCATTTGAGTAGCCCAGAGGTGTTGGGGTAGGGCCGGGCCTGGCTCTTCAGCCATGTGTAGAATTCATTGGTAAAATTAGACTCTGGAACGTGCATCAATTTGGGTTTCTTAAGGTTGCAAATGGCAGGAAACCCAACTCAGACTGTTGGGGCACAAATGTGTGTATGGGCTCAGGTAACTGTAAGTTCAGGAGTGCGTCCCCTTCATCTGGGCCTGGATCTGGGTGTTCAACAAGGTCATCCGAACTCTTTCCACCTCCCCTTCCTATCGGTTCTGCTTTCCTTGACACCAGCCCCTTTGTAGACGGGACTGCTTCCTGGGTGTCTCCCGGCAGCTTCAGGTAAACACTTTTAATCAGCTTTTCCACAGGAAGAGAAAGAAAGCCCCTCTTTCCCACAGAAACTCGAGGGTTGACCTGAGTTGGCCTGCCTTCTACCATGTGTTCACCCTTGAACCAATCACTCAGGCCAGGAGAGGTGGTTTTCTCCTGGGTCATAAGCCTGTCTCTAAAGCTGCAGGTTTCAGTCACCTGGTGGTGGGGGAGAGGAGGTTCCCTGGAGGAAAATGGAGGTATTGTGATGGCAGCTGGGTAGGCAGACATACCTGTGACTCCCACAGGGGGATGGGTTGGCGGAAGGACTGGACTCTTGCATTCGCACTGTAAAGCAAGACCCAGGATGCTGAGCATGACTGGGACTGCCCCTCCCCCCCTTCCTGTCCTAGATCCCAGCTGGACGTCTGTCCAGCTCCCGTGGTGCACAGGAGGAGGAAAGCACGGGACTAGGTGGGCCAGGCGTGGGCCTTGTACTGCCTCCTACGCACGTCCCCGAGATGCTTGCCTCTGTGGAAACCAATGTTTACTCCAGAGCGGAGACTTTCAAAGTGCCCGTTGTTTGGGGAAAGGACAGTAACCCAAGGGGCTGTCGAAGGGCTCAGAATGCTCCGTGAACTCCCACCCAGGTTCTGCCATTGCGGGAGGAGTTGCCAGGATGAAGGGCCCCCTCTGAGTGGGGTTGACTCGGGCTGGGACTCGGCTGCACAGATCTCAGGACTTGGCCCAAGGCAAGAACTGAGACCGTGGGAGATCCATGCTTGCAATTTGGAGCCTCTGGCTTCTACCCTGGGCAGAATCCGCCTGAAGGAGAGGGGGACCCGGCTTCATTCTCTGCAGCTGGCAGCCCCCGGTGTGGCCCGAGTGGGGGCCCAGAGTCCTCCTTTGGAACTTTGGTCCCAGAAAGTGAATCAGGCAGATCAGGTCTGACCACAGTCACGTGGAATCCTTAGTGCCAGAAATACCAGCTCTCTCAGGGTTGAGCAATAGTTTTCTCCTCACCATCAAGGATGATCTTAACTGTTTCCTACCTTGGATTTTTGTTACTGTTGAAAATAGTTCCCAGAGAGCAGAAAGTTAAGAGGAAGATGGAGAAAAGGTACATGGAGATCATAAAAGGATGTGTTTATAAAAACACTAGAATCTATCAATACATAAAACTCTGTTTCTAGGGGGAGTAGAATCACTCACTGTGGAAAGCATCCAAGAACCTTCATAACCTATCTCACTTGGTATGACAACCCAGTGAGGTTGGTAGGGAAGGGCCATTTTCTTTTTGTATGTCTATATCTCACAGATGTGGACATGGTAATTAAGAGCATTTTTTTAAAGTTTTAAAAAAATTTTATTTATTTATTTATTTGAGTGTGAGAGAGAGTAGAGTGAGAGAGATCGTGAGTGGGGGAGGCAGAGGGAGAGGCAGAAGCAGACGCCCTGCTGAACAGAGAGCCCAATGCAGGGCTCTGTCCCAGCATGACCTGAGCCGAAGGCAGATGCTCAACAGACTGAGCCACACAGGCACCCCCATGAAGGGGGGTATTTTTAAGAGGATTAAGTTTTGCTGTTTCCTATCTATGCACCATGTGCAGCCTTACTTCTCTTGTCACTTTAATACCTCACTTTACTCCATGGGGGAAGATCTGCCCTCTCTCTGTCGTCCTTTTCTCCAATTCTGCCTACCTTCCAGATTCCACCTTTATAGAACCTTCCAGAATGATTCCAGACTCAACTAATCTCTCCATTCTTTTTATCAGCAGCAGTGCTTGTGGATTGCATTTATTACTCTCAGTCTATTTGAGTTAGCGGCTGAAGACGCAAGAAAAAAGTCCCTGCCTTTCAGAGGCCCACATTCTAGGAAAATGGGAATAATAAGACCTAAATGAATTAATATACATACAGTGCTTAGCATAGTGCCTGAGACATAGTCAGTGCTCCATAAATCCAACATGCCAAGGGTTTTATGTGATATTTAATTCATGCAACAGTTGAGAGAGACTGATTTTCCTGTCTCCTTTCACGGATAAAGAAAAGGATGCTCAGATAAGTTATGCAATTTTCCTGCAGTCACACAGCTAATTAGCAGGAGAGCTGGGCTTCAAATTCTAAAACTCTTTCTTTCAGTGATGAAGGCAAATGGCGCACAGTGTTGTTATAAAATAAAATCTTTATCCCTTTGGTGCCTGCCTCAGTTTGCCCATCTACAAAATTGGAAGATTCCTGTTGGGAACTGTTGACTGCAGCACATAGCCCCAAGTGATCATGATACAATTTAAAATAGCACCATTGTTTACAGGAGAAAGGCACATAGGGGAATGGAGCATGGGCTTGTGGAAGATTGCTGGGGTCTCCCACTTGTCTTCTTTCTACAGAAAGTAAACTCAGATCCAGACTATGTCTGATCTAGGAAATTCTGATCAACAAATCCAGAACTTTGGGTGCCTCTGGGGGTGGGGGCTCTGCACTGGGCTGAATGGCCCCTCTGATTCCTAGAACCTGATAGGGCTTTGCTGGTATTTGTTGACTGACAACTAGCTCATGTCAAGCTGGTTTATTTAGTCACTGGGCCTGATAGAACCAAAGCAATGGGCTAACAGAACTAGTGGGCAGCTCGTTAGTTGCTTTTCCTGAGCACTAACTGTGTCCCTGGCATGGAGTGAAGGCTTCTGGGTGCATTTTTTCCCTTTATTCCTCATGACACAAGGACCCTTCAAAACTAGTACTTCAGTTGGGGGAAACAGACACACAGACATGTCTCTTAGGTACCACACACTTTATACTTAGGTGGATTTTTTGCTGCAAAGTAGGATGTTTTCAGTATTCTTGAGCTCAGGACACAACCTTATTGCCTACTACAGTCCCTCACTGTTGCTGTAATTGTTCTCAAGTGCATTTTGTAGCAGAACATACCTTTCTAGACAGAATAGAGGCCCCACAAGGAGGTCTGTGTCCTAATCCCCGGAATCTGTAGAAAGGTTCCCTTATAAGGTAAAAGGGACTTTGCAGATGTGATTAAATTAAAGGTTTTGAGAGGGGGAGATTCTCCTGGATTAAGTGGGTGGGCCCAATGTCATCACAGGGGTCCCTATATGAGGGAGGCAGGTGGGGTCTGGGCCAGCGATGTGACAATGGGAAGTAAGGAGCCACAAAGTGACGACTGCAGGCACCCTCCTGAACCTGGAATAGGCAAGGAGACACACTCTCCTCGAGAGCTTCTGGAAACAAAGCAGCCTGCCTTGACCTTGATTTCAGCCCTTTGCAGCTCATTTCTGACTTCTGACTTCTAGAACTGTAAGATAATGAATTTGGGTTGTTTAAAGCCATTACGTTTGTGGGAATTTGTTAGAGCAGCAATAGGACACCAACATGCCGCCCTTCCACGGGTCCTGCTGGATATTCTAAAGTTCCAGCAACTAAGCTCCTCTTTCTTTGGGTTGCAGTGCCCTTTAATCAAAGGGGATAGGTGCTTTCCACCCACCACCGGGAGGGTGTATACTAGAGTTGGGTTTTTGCGGGTGGGGGTGTTTTTTTTACTGAACCATCCATGCACTCGTGGCTGTGTTTCAGACCACTGACCCTCCTGGCTAGACAGCTGACTGGTGGTTGGGGGCAAGCCGAGCCAATGGCATGGAGCTATTTTATTTTTTAATACATTCTGCTACTGCTCATCTGTGTGAGAAGCCAATAGAACAGATGATACCGTCTGGGAGTTAACTCACGAGCTTTTCCTACTACTGATGATGGCTGCGAGTGGCAGGTGGGACCCCATGTCAGAGTAACAACAGCTAATATTTACCGATCACTCATGGTGAGTTTCTACCATTGGTTCTCAGTGATCCGAGGAGGAGGATGCTACAGTCTTCCCCCTTTACAGATGAGGAGAGGGAAGCTCAGAAGGTCAGGGGGTCAGACAGCAAGTAAATGAGGAGCCAGGACTCAAACCCAGCACCCTTGGCGCTCACTTGAATGGTGGGCCACCTCTCACATGTGTGCTAGGGCACGGACTAGGTGTTGCTTAAGTGCTTACTGGTTGAATGAATGAATGAATGATGGCCACTCGGGCCAGGAGCACCTTATGAACCCCATCCAGAGGCAGCAGGTAGACTGAGGGGCTGCTGGAAAACCCAGCTGGACAGGAAGGAATTTATTCCTGCAGGTGCAAAGATATCACGGGCCTGGCTATCTTACTTAGCATCTCCCATCAAGACTCATGGGGAGGCCAGCTAAATTCTTGTTGAATTTGTCGGCGTCTTCTATCCAGTGGAGCCCCAGGCTCAGAGCAGGAGGTGGGGGTGGTGATCTCTGGCGATCACCCTTCCCCCTGGGGCTTCCCACACCCCCCATCTTGGGATGCTCCAGATGGCCTAGCTGGTGATCCAGGGTGGATGTCGGGTGTAGGCTTGTTAACTTCCTTTCTTCCTCACTGAATATGGATGGGAGAGATGGGGAGGGGGCAGTGGTGATGGACATAAATTTGGTATGAAGCTGCAGGGGACCCCTACAGCCTTTGCCTGTCTGGAAATGACCAACGTCCCTAATATATGACAGCCTGTGTGGCTGCTTCTTCCCTTTTGCTTTCTTTTGTGTCTTGCTTTTGTGAGCAAGATGAGAATTAACCACGGATGAGCCTCGCGTTATATAATGAATAGAAGGCAAGTGACCCCAGCTGTCTCCCCCTCCCGTCATCCCCAGGAATGTCTTGTCAGCCTTAGTGGTCTTCGCCCGGCCGGTTCAGACGGGCTGCTGCTTCATTAAATGGCCTCGTGGCTGCCGTCTGAGGCTTTTGGTTTCCTTCTTCAAATCTCTCTCAAGTTCTTAGTTCATCTGTAGCAGTGGTCAGAGCAAGGAAATTCTATCGATTTTCCTTCTTTGCTCTCAGTTTCTCCATATACTAGTTGGGTCTAACCACGTTCACCATCCTCCTTTCTTTAGGGAGATTCAGATTTTGGTGTCTAATGGGAGGGACGGAGAGCAGTTTTGACTGGGCCGAGGCTACTCCCAAGTCCGCGAGGGCACAGATTTTCAGACGGAACTCAGTTTTGCATTTCAGCATTGTTTCGTTTTTGCCTTTGTTTTATTTCAAGGAACACTCTCCGTTCTGGGTGTTTTCCAGTCTATCCAGTGCTGTGGGAGCCATTCGCCTAGAGATGTCACATCAGTGATGGGAGATTTGGGGGGTGGGGCGGCGCTGGGGGAGAGGACGTTCAGGACAGCTCTGGAGATTTGGGTCCCCTCTCATGCTGGGTCACTGGAAACGGCCTCGGCTAATTGGACCTTGTCCTGTCAGGACACATCAGACAGGGCCACGGCCCTCCACCTACTGCCCCCCCCCCCCCCCCCCCCCCGTCCCGCTGAGCTTGTTGGGGGTGGGACCATCTGCAGAAGCAAGTGTCACTGCTGCTGGGTCCTGGCGGGCTTTGTTCCTCTGGGGCGCGGGAGCCGGCGGCCAGCAGTCCCGTGGCCCGAGGTCGGGAGGTTCTGCAGAGCTGGCTTCTCTGGGAGCCTGGGAGAGCCAGTGCTGAGGTCAGGGCTATGGGCGGGTCTGTGGGGCCAGAGCTGGTATGTGTGTGTCCTCACCAGTGAGGATGTTTGCCTTCGAGAACACTCCTAACACTAGAAATGTGGGCAGTTTTTTTTGGCCATTACCTTCTAAAAAAGACAAAACAAAAGTTTTGTCCTTTAGTCCTTGAATTATGTTAAGGTGAACATAAATTTTGGCTGCAGGGAGGACGGGAGGAAGCACAGTTGCGCTCCAGGTCCCGGAGCAGGAAGCCTTCCTCCCTTTTTGTTGCCGCCTGGTCCCTCTGGCCTGCCCTTCAGAGTTTCCTTGTGACTGTCCCCAGTGAGGGCGGGAGGGCCCAGGGCTGCAGGCATGTCTTGTTGACATGCTGGTATGTGCCCAAGGACAAGCACACGGCTCCCTGCTGGCTCTGTGGGAAGGAGCTGTGGGGGCAGGTCCCAGTGCCCCTGGCTGGGCCGTGCCTGTCGTGGCCGAGTGGTGCCACGGCCCATGGACAGAGGGACTCCAGGCGGCATGGAACACGCCACACTCTTCTCTCGAGCCCATTCCCCCTGCCTCCTGCCCCTCCTGCTGTCACATGTGGCCAGTGTCTCTGAGCCACCTGCCTGGGTGTGAGCGTGTGGCCCTCCTGCAGGAGGATGGGGCTGGCTGTCAGGCAGCGTGGCCTGTGGGAAAATACGTCTGCGGGTTTGGGCCGAGCTGTACTCTCATCCCAGCTGCTCTGTGGCTTCGGTTGAATTCCGCGTCCTCTTTGAGCTTCAGTTTCCTTATCTATTAATATAATAATGAAGGGACGCCCACGGCGCTTGAGGAGGGACCTACCACCGAGCTGTGGCTCGACAGACTGTGCTAAGATGGTCGAAGCTGCGACGCTGGCTTCGCTTGAGCTGACGGTCCATCACCTATAAAGTCCTCCAACACCCTGCAGAGGACGAGCCTGATCCGGGCAAAGCGGACCCCACATTGGGCCTGATTACCTCTGGGTTCGTGCTGGTCACAGGCAGACAGCTTGTTGGGTCCTCACGGGGCTGCCCGGCGCACCCCTCTCTCCCCGGTGTTTAGTGGTTAGCAAAGGGGCTGGTGGGCCCTGGCAAAGAGCAGAGGCTGCCAGGGAAAAGCTTCAAGCCAGCAAGTCAACATTTATTTATAGGTCTTGGAGGGGTTCAACACCCCCGGCAATGGAGGAGAGCCTGGCAGAGGCAGCTGCGGGGGGTAGGGCAGAGGGCCGGGGGCTGTGATGGTGGTGACACGGCTGGAGGAGACAGAGAGGCCGGGTGGCCTTTGGAGAGCCAGGGTTCCAGCAGAAAGCAGCACATTCCAACACAATAAACTGAGGTGTGTTTAATAAGATGGCTATTTATAAAAGTGTGGGCAGGGAAATGTCCGAGTGAGATAGTGCAGTAACCCGGGGGCTAGGTCAAGGGGAGAGGGTAGTTATATGGAGAGGGCTGGTTGACAGGAGCCATGACCTTCAGCTGACCCAGCAAGGAGGCGGCTGGGAGGGTAAATGCCCCATCTTGCTCTCTTCCTCCATCTCACCCGCTGCTGGCATCCGCCCTTGGCCCCGCTGCCAGAGGCAGAGGGAAGATGGCAGATGGCTGACCACTAGCACATGCTCCTGGAGGCCCGGAACAGGGAGAAGAACGGTGGAGAGAGAACCTGGAAGGGCCAGTGGAAGAGAGTTGGCACGGAGAAGCAAGGGCTTGGGGAAAAGGAAGGCAGGGGACATTTAGGGATACAAGGGTGAAGAGAGTTGAGCTCCCCAGGGGACCCAGCCAGAGGCCCCGGAGCACAATGCTTAGTATCACAGACTCAGAGAGGCAGACAGAATGGGGACCGATTTTACCCTCCTTCTGTGTGGAACCCCTCGAAGCCCTCCTCATCCGTGAAGTGAGAATAATAAAGACGGTGTTTCCTACCTCCTAACGGGGTCTAGTGCAATACGAGAGCACCCTGCAGGAAGCCGGAGACGCTGCACCCCGGTGTAGACGGGACAGACAGCGGGCTTTCCACAAAACAGAGCACCCCTCCGAGCAGGCCACAAGGACTGTGGGAGGCCCAGTGGGGATATCATTTATCCAACTCCTGCACACCACGTACCTAGTTTGAATGCAGAGGTGAACAAACTAGGCCAGGCTTTCTCCCGGGGAGCTTACGTGTCTAGTGTGGAAAGACAGATAGTAAGTAAATATGAATACAATAATTTTTGATAATTTTTGATAGTTGGCAAAGTGCTCAAAAGACCAGAAACCAGGGTTTACCCAACCAGGTTGGGTAAAGAAAGAGTGAGTGCTGTAGAGAAGGAGTTTGGGGAAGGAGGTGGGAGTGAGCACAGGGCCCAGGGAGCGGCAGCAGCTGCCCTGTGACGATGAGGGGAGTGAGTGTCCCCATGACCTCGAGGGGGGCCAGCAGTTGCCAAGGCTTGGAGGAGGGGCAGGCTGCTGTTTCCGGGGCAGAGAAGTGGCTGGGGGGATGCAGCTCCCAGCTGGTCATAGCAGCGGCCCCTGGGGGGGACGTGAGGACTAAGTGGAGAGCACCCACATGTGCCCAAGGACCTTAGTTGTTCGCTGATATTGGGATTACTTTAATGGAAATTATTATTTTAGAACAGGAGGACAAAAGAAGTGCATAGATACAGTATAAAATGCCCCAGTGGCTTAGCAGCATTGACTGCCAGGCAGTGCCAAGTGTCAAAGAGTCCAGACTGGGAGATGGGAACGCCTGGTTCAAATCCTGGCTTGGCTGCTCCCTAGGTGGCCCTGGGCCCAGGACCGCAGGGAAGAGGAATAGAGGCTCTCGCATGGGGTTGCTGCAAAGATGAAAGCCCTTATTCTTTCTGATGCACTTAGAACATTCTGGAACCTGGCCTGCAGTAAGGGTGACCTGGTGGTATCATCCCTGCTGAGGCTCAGGAGTGGACCTGGTGC
This sequence comes from Mellivora capensis, assembly GCA_004024625.1. NCBI lineage: Eukaryota > Metazoa > Chordata > Mammalia > Carnivora > Mustelidae > Mellivora > Mellivora capensis. The sequence continues at coordinate 11,143 of PISX010007441.1, forward strand.
CAGAGTGGTGGGCCAAGGGTGCCATCAGCAAGGAGCTCATAGGGGGGTCTGAGACATGCGTTCGTGGGGACACCGGCCACGCAAGGCAGTGTATGCTGATCATTAAATAAGCAGCCCATTGTTACTGGTGGGGCGAGGGGGGGCATCATCAAAAGGGCTGGAGGAGGGAAGGGAAGGCTCTCAGGGGGGCTGTAGAGACAAGAAGATAAAATTACTGACCAGATATGATGGCATCAGGTGAAGACAAATATAATCAAATCAGGGCTTCTGCCCTTCCCAAAGAGCCTTTTGTAGCCATGTGCCCTTCCCCAGGCTGGGCCTCAACTTACCTCTCCTATCTGTCAGCAAGGCAGATTCCCCATCCCCTGCAACACCCCCAGGGGCCCCTAAATCTGATGGAAGGTGCTGAGACTCTTATACCCTCAACTTCCCTCAGGCCAGAGAGAGGAGAGGTTAGAGGTTAGAGGATGGGAGCTGGGGATCTGGAGGGACAAGGTGGAGGTGGGCAGCAGTGTGGATGGAATTAACCAGAACCCTGTGTGTCTGGCAACCGGCAGATTCTTGTGGTAAGATAAGTGGAACCCTCTGCAAGGTAATTATTAGAGAGCATAAATTCCCCAGATAAGCTGTCCTCAGAAGAGATATTGATGGCTGTGGGCATGTGCGGGAGGCTGCCCTCCCTCCACAAATATTGACTCCCGTCCCCCACCTCCCCTGTCCCCCTCCTCTGCCTTCTTTGTTGCCTTTTCTCTAATCAGCGGCCCATCCGGCCCTCCTCCCCTACAGACCTCAGCCTACAGCTCAAGTAGGCTCTTCTGGGCCCTCCTTCCTGCTTGCGTCTTGGCTTTCTTCATGATGGAGATCCCAGAGCACAGCACACCCACCCGTACCCCTGCAGTTCAGCAGGGTTGGTGGAAGAGGAGCAGCCCCCGTTGGAGAAGAGTTTCAAAGAGCAGAAGGAAGCCCTGAGCTTTCCCTGGGTCCAGGTCCCCAGAAATGCATTTACCGGGGGCTGTTGGGTCAAAGTCAGGATCTGATTAGGGCCAGGGCCCTACCTGGTCCCGGGGCTGAAGAGAAGGCCGAGCAGGTGCTTAGTACAGCAGCAGGTAGTGGGCTCCTGTTGGCACCTGTCCTGCTCCTAGCACTTTTGGAAGCCCCTCTTCTCTCCAAGCCATACGCCTCTTGGGGAGCTCACACTTTGGCTCACATTCTTTAGGTATTTGTTTCACAACTATGAAGACAAGCAGAAGGTCTGATGAGGGGCAGCTGGAGAAACAGGACCGCCGGAGGCAGTCTTTCCTGTCTTGTCCCGAGTTCTGTTCTGGCCCGAGACCTGTACCCCAAGTCTTGACTACACCGGACGTGACCTCCTTAGAAGCCCATTTGTAGACACCACTGACCACGTTCAGGGCAGAGGGGCCCTTACCTCTCTCTGACCCCGAACAGCTTATCAATGGAATGACCTTATCATGAGGACTGGGACCGTACTGTGCAAGATGGGTCCTATCTGTCAAAGCTCTCTGCCTGAGATAATGCTGTTAAGTAGAAGCCTTTCCAGCTTCCATGGTTCTCTGATGTTCTAATCCCGGTCAGACTGGGCTCACCGTCTGGCTGGCTCGCCTCCCCTCACCCCTGTGTTCTGACTCTGTGCGTGTTCCATCATTTGGAGTAGGCGAGGATGATTCTCTCCACTTGACAGATGGGAGCCTGGGGCTCAGCGGCGTTGAGACACTTGCCGAAGATCCACGGTGACCAAATTCCAACTTCGACCTAGACCCAAAGTCCAGCCTTGATTCCCACATGGGCCTCTCAGGGGCCAAGCCCCATCCCTCCACTCCAGGGCATGACAGAATGTCCTCACCGCAACAGCCAAGGGCTGGGATGCCTCTGGGAGCTGAGTGCAGCCTCTGATCACATTCTGGAGAGCAGAAAGGGGGTGAGGGAGGCAGGGAGGCACACAGGCAGGAGAAGCCTGAACATGAGCCTCTCCTGTGCCTGGTGGTTCCTAACAATGTTCCTGGGAAAGAGGGGCCAAGGAGGGTTTCGGCACCTTCCTGTTGGGCAGGGAGCACCCCAGGGAGGGGACAATGATCTCAATGCCCCCATTTTCACTCCACAGGAGGAGATGAGGCCTCTGCAAACCATCGGGAGCATGCTTTGCCCATCGGCCAACAGCGCTTTCTAATGAAAAAGGGCTTTGGAGAGAGGCTAGAAAAAAAGGAATTTCCAGCGATGAGTTTTGCATCCTGTAGTTAACTATAATTATTAAATAGGTAGGGTGAGCTAGTGCTTGTTTTCCTTATTATTAGCGGTATTTATGGGTTTTTATTAAGTTGTGCCAAGCTGGGATAATTGTAAAACACTCTGCTTGAACTGTGTGACTCTTGGGCCTCCTGTGCTATTTTCTTTCATTCCAAGGGCAGAGTCTTTTCATCATTCGAGAGTTAGGTTATAAATCAGGAGTAGGCAAACTTTTTCCTAAAGGTCTAGAAGGCTTTGTAGGCCACACAGTCCCTGTTGGAACCCCTCAATGCTGCCGTCGTGGTGGATGCCAGTGCCTGGACCATATGTAAATGAATGTTCATGGCTGTCTTCCAATAAAACTTTATTTATAGGAATTTGTGGGGCTCCCTTTGGCCCAGGGGGTGGTCATTGGCAGACCCCTGCTGTAAACAGTGGAGAAATCCTGGGAGGAGGAGCGTGGGCATGGAGTATCTGATCTCAACCCTGCCCTGGTGTGACTGGAGGAAATTACTTCCCCTCTCTAGTGATCGGTTTTCCTTGCAGGACAACAAGTGCTTTGCATTAGACAATCTCTAACACCTGGGATTCTTATGGTAATCTGGCATTTTCCTTTTTGTCCCCTCAGTCAACGGTTCAGCGAGCCCCAGGGCCTCTGAAAGCCTATTACCTCTTGCTCACCTTTGGGATGGCTTTGGTTTCAAACCACATAAAATGTTTTGTATTTCTCTGATGGTATCTTTTCAGGCAGCTCCATAACCAACCTATTTCTTGAGTTACTAAGAGGTGGCTCTGTGATACGCTCCGTGACTCACAGTATCTCTGGAACTGCTTGGCAGTTTGGGAAACTGAGGCACAAAAAGAAACGGCTATGATTGCCCAGCCAATTGGTGATGCCCTTAGAGAAACCTGGTGCCTGACACCCCAAAAAAAGAAGCGCTGTTCAGCTTATGCCAGTTCCAGAGGCTCAGCTCTCGGTGAGGGGCAGCTGTGCGTCTGTGAGGGGCTGGTACTGTAGTGGCTAAGAACAAGGTTCTGGACTGAAACTGCCTGGGCTTCTTGCTTCACAGCACCACTTGACAATCGAGGCAAATCACTGAGCACTCTGTGTACCTCAGTTTCCTAATCTGTGGAATCGGGGGAAATAATGAGATGGGGCTGTGTGAGGAGGAAATGAGATAACGTGGCCGAGCACTTAGAACAGTGCCTGGCACACACAGTAAGCACTCAGAAAATGGCGGCCAGGCCACAGTTTTTGTGAGCGCCATCTTGTCACCTTTCTGTAAGTAGGCTGAGGATGTCTCTTCCTCATTTTTATATCTGACTCATCTTCAACTTTGGGATTGGAGATGTGGGCTGACCTGTCTGTCAAGTGATTCTTGATGAGGTGGAAAGACCGGAGGGAGGGAACTTGGGAAATAGGTCCACGAGGAAAGGAGAGTCAGATTTTAAATACAGCAAGTCCCCTTATATTATTGGGCTGTCAAGAAAAATAGGCCTCCTTTCGGCGGTTTGGAGGTTCTGGTATCTTTTGTTCTTAGACCACGATGTAGAGGTTCTGAAGGAAGATTTAGGTATTTCCAGGGTGTACTTACCTTTTGGTTTTGGTCTTATTAGTTTCCCCGAATATTTCTATCTTTTCTACCAGAGAGCTTAAGTTTGGCGACATGACCAGCCTCTTGGTCAACCTGGCTTTGTTCTGTCCTTATTAAAAGGTTTACAAGCATGTGCCTCCAAAAAACAGCAGGCCTGAGGCAGTTTTCTCAGAGGGCTGACAAGAGAAATTGGGGTGACTCTCAACCTTGTGGCAGGTTAAATGAGACTCAGTGCTTCTTTGTTTGGCTTGATGTCCCTTAGAAGGGCAGCCTGGAGATCATTTGGTCTGCAGGGTGTTTGCTTCTCCTGGCTGATTTTAACCAACTCTGACAGGAGGGCAGAGGCCCCCAAGCGAGGTCAGGACCACAAATCCCATCCCAGCAGGTGCATGATGGGGAGACAGCGCCCTCCGGATGACCTTCAAGTTCCCATTGATTTCCCGTCAAGCCGTGCTTCCCCACCCCCATCTTGCTCCTGCCCCTGCCTCTATGCATAGGCTCGGTGCTCCGGAAGAGGACATGGATCAGCTCTCTGGGAAAGAACATGCAGAGGAGGTTAATTCAGAGACAGGTCCTTTCAGGAAACTGGAGTAGGTACACTGGGGACCATCTTTCGACACTGCTAGTTTACAGTGCCAGTAGCAGGCCTGGAATGTTCTTTTTGGGCATAGAAAAGAAGAGCTGATGTCATGAAGGGCATCATTTATCCTCTTGGCCCCACTTCTCTACAGGTTTTGCAGTATGTGGGTAGCATTGCTGGGCCATGAGCCAGATTCAAGTATGGACAGTAGAATGGGCTCCTAACCCACTGATGACTGTTTGGGGCAAGGAGGATCAGAAGGGAGAGGGCGTGGTGTCGTTCTCATTCCCTGTGCTGGGGGCCTCCCCCTAGCGATGACTTCCTTGCCCTCTGGAAAGGCAGGCTCCCATTCCTTTCAAGCTGTCTCTTGCAGGTAGCCTGGGTCTTTCTCTTCTTTGTTCAGTGTTATCTGTTGAGAAATTTCTTCTGTACCAAATCCTGTGATGGGTTCAGAGAGTAGTAGACAAGAGAAATAAAGCCCTGGCTCTCATGGAGTTCATAATTTTGTTATATAGAGACAATCAGCAGGCAAAGAAAAAAAAACAGAAAAAGTTTGGTAGTGGTAAGTATACTGAAAAAGATAGAGTAGAATGGGACATAGCAAGGACTAGGGCAGGAGTGGAGTAGGGTGGGCTGCCTTAGGGTGGGTCAAAGAAGACTCTTCCAAGAAGAGCCCAGCCATGAGAAGACGTGGGGGAACTGTGTACCAAGAAGAGGGAATAGCACATGCAAGGGTCCTGAGGTGGGATGATTTTGGTATATTCGCAGGGCAGAGAGAAGTAGAGTGAGAAAGGAGTTGAGCAGGCAAGGGCGGGTGCAAGGACAAGGAGAAGTAGAAAAGGTGGGCACGGCTGGACAGTCTGGGAGCCCATAGCGATGGGAAGGAGTTTAGATTTTATTTTGATTGCAGTGAAAGCTTTTGGAGGGATTTAAGGAGGAGAATGTCATGATCTGATTTCCATTTTAAAAAGATCACTTGGACTGCTGCGTTGAGAATTGACTACAGAGGGTGTGTTCTTTGTGGCTGTGTTTTAAATGCCAGGCCAATATTCTCTGTATCGGGGAGGGTAGCCTTGAGGCCCTTGTATTCCAGCTGCGAAGATGGGGTCTGAGGATATGTTTGTCCAAAAATTGTCTCTAATCAATCATCCACTTCTGGCGAAGCACACCCAAGGGACAACATACTGGTGCCCAGCTCTTCGCTGGGGTTTCAGAGAGGACTCAGTCTAGGAACCGGGGAAAGTAAAAATCCCCCCTCAATCAATGAAGTTTCTGTGATGGGTATTCTGTGATGGAAAGAAAGATGTGTCTTCTTTCTAGGTATGCTTTACCCTAAGATAGAGCAGTCTTTTTTTTTTTTTTTTTCACTTTTGAAAGTTGGTTGCATTCTACACATTCTTCAGGCTCCAGAAGAGAGATTTATTTGGTCACGTCTGGATGCCATTGGAAAGGCAAACCTTGGCTACCAGAAAAGCTACAGTCTTCTTCCTCCCCAGAGCATCCCCCTTTCCTGACCCCTCTCACCCCCCATTATTTACTGGAAGGAATCATCCTTTTTCCCTCCTGCCTCCAGTCTCTTGTCCTTGGCAGCCCCTTGACTTCAACCCTGAGTTGCATATGTCATCAGAACGCCCAGTGGCAGCTCAGAAATCACGGCCAGGTTCAACATAAATTCTGTCCTGCTTAGGCAGCTTTGCATAATAAGTCCCTGAAAAGTCTTCACCAGGGTAGATGCTGGAAAAGGGATTTATTGGGTCTAGCAGGCCTGAACATCCGACTGCATGGCATTTCAGTCATGATGGGAGTTTTAGGTTCAAATTCTTCATCAGACTCGGCTTTTGCAAGGCGATAGATACCCTTGTCCCCAAGGTGTCTTTCCTGTGACGTTATGAAGGTCAGAGTTACTGCCAGAGTGACTCAAAGAAAGTCACCATCTCCTCCATAAATTTGTGTTCAGCAGGCCTCTTGGATGTTTTGTGAGGGGTGAGGATTTCTGTGGGATTAGTCTGCTGTAGGTTAGTGCTGCTTTGTCTATGCCAGCTGCCAGGAAAAAAAAATTTCAGGAACAAACCCAGCTGAGTTAAAGTCAGTTAACTGGGCTGTCCTCCTCTGCCATTAGAACGTGGCCAAAAGAGCATCACAAGGCCCTCTTGTTCTTCCCCTTGCCTTGGAGGTTGGGGAGCCATCCTTAGGTCAGTGAGTCTCCTATGTCTCAGAATCACTGGGGGGTCTGTCAGAAACACAGATGTCTGGATCACACGCCAGACCAGCGGAAGCAGAATGTCACAGCCTCCCCCGCCCTCACCGATCCTGACACAAACAAAAGTTGGAGAGCCACTCCCTAGACCCTTCTCCTGGAGAGTGGGGGGATGGCATTCTGGACAAGCACCAAAGGTGCATTTCCTGTGTCAGCAGAGGAAGAGCTACTCCCCCCGAGGTGGTCTGATGACAGCACAGTATGCAGTGAGCTTCTCGCAAAGTTCAGAGAAGGGGGAATCTGCATTCTGTGTCTTGCAGAGTGCCATGAATTTTGTAGATGGAGAAATGAAAATCTTGAGAGCTGAAGGGATTTCTTTAAGATGCTAGAGAGCATTGAGGGAGATGGGAGCTTGCAGGACATCCATTTTCAATTGACCAAGCTTGCACTCTGGAAAAGCTGGATGACTTCAGGGTCACCTCATCTGCATGTGGGGAGACATCATCCCAAGCATCTCAGCTGGGAAGCTTCCATTAGGATGGCCTGACATTTCAATCAAGTAATCTGTATTTATCACGTGCTTCTATATCCCAGCACTGGGGTTGGTAGGGTAACATGGAAATATAGAACTCTTAGTTCCTGTCTTCAAGATTCCTCTATTCTAGTTGGGTGGGGGGAGAGAAGGAGGATATTAGAGACTGGCCAAACACACCTGAGACAATCAGGTCGCTCTGAGACGGCAGAGAGAAAACACTACGGGCAGGGGTAGCTGCGGAGGTGTCCCAGAAGAGGCAGGCTTTCAGCCAGCCCTTGAACAGGTTAAGATTAGCCAGGCTGGGGGCAAGAGGCAAGAGGCAAGAATTTCAGGTGGGAAGAAGAACCTGGATAATGTATATGGTTGGGGTCTGGGGCTAGGACTGTCTGATTCATCTACGCAGGAAGGTCAGATGAAGATTCATTCATTCGTTCATTGTTCAACCCAACATGGCAAGCTCTGCGTTGGGCGTGGGGATAGAGCCGCAGACAAGCCAGGGGATGGCTCTGTGTTTGGGCAGGCTTTGAACTGATCATGCAACAGCTCCTCAGCTCTCCTTGATGCCTTACGCTTGGCCTCAGCCACCCTGCCACCTCAGGTCTTGGGACAGATGTTTGGGTTGATGTCCCCCGGCCTCAGAGACACTGTGTCAGTGAGTGTGGTGTGTGGGGTGTGTGTCGCATGGAGGGGATCAATTAGCCAAAGCAGATGGCGTGCCACAGACTGGCAGAAAATGCTCCTCTCTGAGGGGAGGAGAAAGGAGCCACTGTTGATGAAAGGGATTTCCCTCTGTGTGCCAGAGGTTCCTTGTCATTTAATTCTCTCACAGACCTGAAGTAGGAGTTGCGGGAAGCAGAGCTGAGGTGTGGGGAGGGTAAGTAACCGGCCCCGGGGGGTTGTGTAGCCAGTCAGCCTTGTTGCTGGGCTCAGATCTGCCTGATTCCACCTCTCTGTTCTTTCTGTTCCACCCCAATCCCTCGGCTCTCCAAGGGCGCTGTCAGCCTCCAGAGGAAATTGGGCACCAGTGGGAGCCATCTTGGCTTCCATCCTGAGTCGTGAAAGACTAAGAACTGGGCTCCAGGGAGATTTCTTTTTGTCAGGATGGGTAGAAGAGCTGTCGTGATTACAGTCAGGGGACTGCTGCAGTAACCCAGGAGCCGGGTGTTGAGGGTTGAACGGGAGTGGTTGCAGGCATTCTCTTGAAAAAAAAATTTTTTTTTTGGCAAGTTGTGACTAGACCTCCATGCAGTCTAAATCACCAATCTATAACCTATACGTGCAACAAACTGAAGACTGTCCAAGTGGAAACACCTACCGTACGTGTAGGAGTTGTTGTTGAATGAGGTTCATTGGTGTGCTGGGCTCTGTGCTGATGAGGGGGGATAAGTCAGGAAAAAGTCCAGGCTTGCAGGGTCACTGGAGCACCTGGGTGTGCAAAGCCTGGTGGCTGTGTGCGGCGGTCCTGCAGATGTGGTCTCTGCCCTCATAGGGTTTATAGTCTTGGAAAGAAGACCGACATTAAGCATGGCTTAGAATTGAAATTGACCTCATGAAGACTGTTGCCGTCTTTGTTGCAAGAGGACAGAATGAGGGAGGAAGGGGACTGGAATCTTGCTCCATCATCCTCTAGAGGACTTTCCTCTTTAAATATCAGAAACACTGCTTTAGCTTGGGCTGCCGTGACAGAATACCAGAGATCGAGTGGCTTAAACACCAGAGATTCATTTACTTCTCCAGATATTTAGGTCTGGAGGCTGGGAAGCCCACGATTAGGGTGCCAGCATGGTCTTATTCTGGTGAGAAACTTCTTGACTTGTAGATGGCTGCCTTCTTGCTGTGTGCTCGCATGGGAGAGAGAGAGAGACAGAGGGAGAGAGAGAGAGAGAGAGAGACAGAGATGGAGGGGGAGAGAGAGAGAGAGGTTGGTCATTCTTCTGTCTCTTCTTATAGGGGCACCGATCCTATCATAAGGGCTCTATCCTCATGAACTAATTACCTCCCAAAGGCCCATCTCCAAATATGAGAACTTGGCGGCGGAGGGGGGGGGGGGGACGCTAGGGCTTCAACACATGAGTTTCAGGCGAAACAATCCAGTCCACAGCAAACACTCTACCTGGCTTTCTTTGAAGGGCAGTTCTAGGAACAGTGTCACTGTGAGGAAAATGGAAAGCTTCTTCTGCCTGGCCAAATATTGCCCCCTGCTAGCTAGGTTATCATAAAATGCTATGTCAGTGGGAGACGGCTTTCCACGGCGGTTAGAGTTAAGTGTATTTAAATGTATATAGGAGGAAGTTAGTATATTGGGTTCAGTGAGACTTAATGTGCGTTTGTGGGCGGTGGTGGAAGGGTGGGCAGCTGGGTGAGACAGCAGGAAATCCAGGTGCCCACAGCGAAGAGGAGGGGCCCATGGCCGGGAAGGAGGGGCCAGAGAGCCTGCCACAGGCTAGGGCTTCTTGTTATCTCTGCTTATCTCTGTTTATGTGCGCAAATAGCAATGATGGGCCAAGGTTCTGTTTTTACAGTCAGAGGGGACTGACTGGTGGCTATGCAGTGGGAATGGAAAGAAGAGGAGACTTCCTGAGAAATGAAAGACCCCAATGCCAGATGGGATGAAGGAAAGGGAAGGGTCAAGGACACCTTGCTGGGGAGATACAGGAGCAGTGTTCTCTCGGGTCTCTCCCCCCTCCTCCTCCAACCCACCCCCCCCCTCCCCAAGAATGGAGACTCTGGGGAGGGAGCAGGCTTCTGGCAGGACACGAGGAATTTGCTTCTGGACACATGTTTGGGCTATGGCAGGACACCTGTTCTTGGGCTATGGTCAGAACATAGGACCAGAGGGACGGGGAAGAGGGAGGAGCCCCAGATGTCTGGGTGGGAGGGTTGGACCAGAGAATCAGCTCAGGGCATATGAAATTGAAGAGAACAGACGAGGTGTTAAGAGAGAGAGGTGGAAGCATGAGGAAAAAAAAGGAGCAGGGAGTCTTGGAGGGGCTGGGATGGGCTCTGAAAAGCACATCTGGAGCCCAGTTGGCAGTCATTTCAGAGAAGTCTTATTTATACCCGTTCAAATCCTCTTTGGTTCCCTGGAATCCCTTTTTCCACAGATATGCTCAAGGAGGGTCAGTGGAAAGCTCTAAGAACTATGGCTTTCTTACTCTAGATTTGATCGCTGAGGGATCTCACCCCTCACAGTGCCCCTAGAACAGGACAACCAGCGCTGCGCCAGGCCACAGGATGTGGGGTGGGGTGGGCTCCTGCTTTGGCAGAGAGCCCCGCAATTTGTTCCCCTGTGCCTTTCCTGCTTCTGATCGCAGCCTTGGGTAGCCTGAGCTAGGCTGTTGATGAGAACATCATTGTACTCTGCCTTGTGCCAGCTTCTTCCAGCCCAAGACATCTATCATCCTGTGGTAATCCAGCCCCCTTGGTTTGAGGCAGACAGGTGATGGCTGAGGCTGGGCAGTGCCTGACCCAGCCTGGGGCATGCTGGTCACTGCTCCACAAAATGAGTCATTCACTGCCAGCCTTTCCCCGCTCTCTCTGCCCCTTGCAACTTGAATGCAAATGTCACCCGTGGGACCCTATCATTGGGGGATTTTTTTTTTTTTAAAAGATATCCCATATTGAAAAGGACATTTGTCCTCTCTCCTGTTTAAATTGCTTTCCACAGGTTAGGGAGACCTGGTCATCGATTTTCTTCTAGAGAACAGAACAAGCCCTGTGAAGATTTTGGCTAATTAACTTTTGGAGAGGTGCTGCTTGAATTTATCAAAAAGGCTGAAGTCTCTTTTCTCCTCTTGTATCTTGAAAAAGGCTTTAAACTTTTGTTTCCAAGTCGCTGCCAATGCCTGGTCTGTTTAAAAGTGACTTCCCTGGAGACGGGCAGGGAGGGTGTTGGATGTCACATTTTTGCAGGTTCAATCTTTAATACGGTTGTTCCAGTCTGGAGAAGGCTTCTCTGTTTACGTAAGAGAGGTATCGTTCACACAAAGATTACGTTTAAAAATACACATTTGCCCCCCAGCACGCCCGTTACTCATAACATTGCATGTTATGGAAAGTGGAAAGTATTTAAGATGAAATTAATTTTCGCCCAGTGTACCACTTTGTTTGACTTTCTCGTTCCATTTGGTGTGGGGCACCAACTTGGTCAAACTCACTTTTCATTTTCAGCAACTTCCCTTTCTTGTTCCTCTCTTTGGGACCATTGGAAGCAAGTTAGGAACATCTCAGGAAAAGTCCAATTTGAGATCTTGCTGTTGTTTTCTTTTATCCTGGCTTCCAGAGTTTGTTTTGAAGATGGAAACCTTCTCTCCAGTCCGAGTTCTCGGGTGCCATTTGCTTGGCTTATGGATTCTCCTTCAGCAGAATTTCTGGGGTTAGAAGAGTTAAATCTATTTTGGCCATCTGCCAAAACATCGTGGGAAACCAGATGACTGTTTCTCACATTGGACACCTCTCTGTTATGTGTTCTTGTCAGTTCTCATCAATGTGGTGTGGCTGGTTGCTGTTTCGTGAAGGAGCTGGAGCATGCAGGACACCCTGGATGGGGCTGTGTGTCCTCCTGGCTGGGCTGAAACTGTCTGGGAAAGTTCTGTCGCGCTGAGCTATGTTGCGTTGTCAGTGGAGGCATTGAAGCTGGTGGGACCCAGATGTGAACGCCTTGTAGGAAATGGTTCTTTATTTTTGATCAATCTCATGATCCTTGTTACCATCTTTGATTACATCAGCTCATGTTCTGTTTTATAGCATTTTAATGGGCTTCCATCCCCCCAATTCATTTCCAGCTGTGTGGCTATTATAATTTGATTACAGTTTGGTTTTGCAACTGCTAGGACACTTTCTGAGCACGTTATGTCTTCCTCGTGAGGCTGAAGATGTTCAGAGGGGGAAAAGGAGCAAGGGGCACTTTTTTTTTTTTTTTAAAGAGGTATGTCAATAAGTAATTTCCAAAAGATGCCTCAGCAGCTTTCATGGTTGTATCCTCCCAGAATAAGAAAGTTGTTTAAACTCTTTGGTAGACTCTGACCTGATTTTTTTTTTTTTAAAGAGTATAGAAAAATTCCTCTCAAATTTTGCTTTCTTTAGTTCTCTAAATATTTTAAGAAATACATTATTTTTAACTTAAAGACTTTCTCACCCTGATTTTGGCTTCTTCAAATCTACATAGAACCAAAACAAAAGGACATTCGTAATATCACTTCAGAATGAGCTACTTGATTCTCCTCTCTGGCCTGGCAATCCCTGTGGCTCCTCCCCTTCCTGCCTCCCCCTCCCCCCCCAGCTCCCCACAAAGAAGTGCAAGTCTACTGGCAGAGGTTATGGTATTACATTTGTATTTCTTTGAGACATTTATTAACCTCCAACATGTCCTTGTCTTTTATTTGTTAGGTATTTGATTTCCCTGATTTTTTTTCTTTACATTCAATCGGTTTTATCAATGTTATATTTTTGGTCTTTGAAAAGGAGCCCATCTTAAAATTAGTAGCATCACCACATGTCCAAGGATACCCAAGATTCAAGAACATAAAATTTACTGTGCTTAATCTCATCACCACTCCAACAAACCAGAAAGGTCTTTCTCTTCGTGTTTTAGACCCCAGAGATTAAATTATCTTGAATTCAAAATTCAACTATTATTACAAATGCTCCCTTTGTTTTCAGTTAGAAAGTTGTTTTTCTTTAAGCGTGTGGTTTAGTCACCTCCTTTCACCATAACAGCTCTGCTTTTATGGGATGTTTCCTCAGTCTTTCTTGTCTGTGTTTATATGGTTGTTTCTCTTCTATTGTATTGGAAAGCCATGTGTCTATGCTGGTGTTTTGGGTTCATTTTAGAGTGCCTTTGCTGGCAATTACTGAGAGCAAAGTGTGGCTAAGGGAGGATGTGAGTGAAGGGACTCTAGAAGTCTGAGCTCCCGGTAAACCCAGGTAGAAGATTGTTCCAGAACCTTCTATTCTGGAGCGGCACCTCATACTTCCTGAAACAGGGACTTGTCACTTGTCTGGGTGGTTTATCTAGGGGCCCTAGGCTCTTTGTTAAAGGGGATTCGAAATTCCCTGATGGATCTGGTATGGGAAATAGAACCTGGTTGAGACCTGACACCAGCTTGGATTCTGCCCCTTGGCAAAGCTCTTGGTCTGAGTCGCCTGGGTGTTCATAACTCTGTAATGTCCCCAGGGAGGTCGGTGGGTAACATCAGTTTCCCTCTGGGTGTGTTTCCATTATTCCCTGGCCTCAGTCCTCCTCTCTCCCTCTCCTGGGCAGGCTCGGGGACCAGTTCTACAAGGAAGCCATTGAGCACTGCCGCAGCTACAACTCGAGGCTCTGCGCAGAGCGCAGTGTGCGCCTCCCCTTCCTGGACTCGCAGACCGGGGTGGCCCAGAACAACTGCTACATCTGGATGGAGAAGAGGCACCGCGGCCCAGGTGAGCCACGCCAGCCTGGCACGGGAGCATGTTCTGGCTTCCAGAGTGGAAGGAGGAGGACTGGACGTCCCCCGGGAATCTCCGCGGTGTGGCTGGGGATGGGCAGGCAGTTCTGCGGGCCTGGGTTACTCTCTAGAAACTCAAGCACTTTTCTAGCTCTTGGCACGAGGTTCAGGGATGGTGTGGGGCAGTGAAGCCACATGGTGGGGGAAACAGTGGCAGAGTGAAAGAACTCAGGATTTAGCCCCCAAAAGGGAAGACCGAGGACGCGACAGCCGTCTTTGTCTTTTGCCCTTGCTTAGCTGAGTGGTTATAAGCTGGAAATCCGTGGTCAAATCTGGGTTTGACAATTGGCTCCTTCATCCAAACTCTCTCCTTCAGGTTCCTCACCTGGAAAATGGTAATGATATGAATTTACTTCAGGACTTTATCACGATTAAATGGAGATATTCCTAAGACACATGAGTTTGTGCATAGTATGTGCTCCAAAAATGCTGGCTATAATTGTAGATATTACTATTATTGTTATTATGACACTAGTCTTCTAAGTGCCAGAGAACAGAATAAAGACCAGTGGGTGGAGATTAGGGAGGCAACCAAAGGGATGCAGTTTTCTGGCTATTTATGGGTGTATTAAAAATTTCTTTTTATTATGAAAAATTCCGAACCTGTACAAAAGTGGAGAGAATAGTAAAATGAGTGTCCATGTACTAATCTCCTATACTAATCTCCTAGTGTCAACAATGATCCACTCATGGCCAGTCTTCTTATACTCACTTCCCATGTCCCTCTTCGACCCTTGGTTATTTTGAGGTAATCCAAAGCAACAAATTATTTCATCTGTAAGTTTTTCAGTATGCATCCACAATAATTACCAAAGCTCCAGGTTAATAATAAGACATTAATTGAATCAAATATTTGTTCAAGATTTATTTCCCCCAGTAGCTGAAATCAGAATCCAAGTAGGATCCCTACATTGTTAATTGGCTGATGTGTTTCTGAAACCATTTTAAGTCTGTAGGTCTTGGGGTGTGTGTGTGTGTGTGTGTGTGTGTATCTGTCTCTCACCCCCTTGCCTGTTATTTGTGGAAGAAACTGGGTTGTTTGCACTGTAGGATTTCCCAGAGTCTAGATTTTCTGATTGCATCCCTATGGTGTTATTCCTGTGAACTGGTAGTTAGGACTAGAGACCCAAGCAGATTCAAGTTCAATTTTTTTGGGGGGGGGGCAGGAACAACTCCTAAGTGGTGGTGTATACTTGCATCATGAGGCTCATGTTGCCTGGTTATCTCTCTGTTACTGATGTTAGCAGCCTTCATTGATAGTTGCCTAGATCCTTTACTCAATTAAGGACTGCAAAAAGGTGACATTCAATTCAAGGGCTGTCACTATTTTTTCATTTATTAGCTCTGTAGCTTCTATAAAGAGAAACATCTCCTCATTAAAATTTTGGTTATTGTGAGGTGTAGTTCCCCTATGAAAGGAGGGATAAATAATTTTGCCCCTTTATTTACCAGTTTATTTTATTGTTCATCATGATAAGTGTACTCTTGAATCCCTATCCCCTATTTCACACCCCCCACCTCCCCTCTGTTAACCACCAGTTTGTTCTCTGTAGTTAAGAGTCTGTTTCTTGGTTTGTCTCTCTCTCTCTTTATCTCTCTTTTTTTTTCTTTGCTTGTTTGTTTTGATTATTAAATTCCACATATTAATGAGATCATCATTTGTCTTTCTCTGACTGCCTTATTTTAACTTAGTATTGTACTCTCTAACCCCATCCATGTTGTTAGAAATGGCAAGATTTCATTCTTTTTATGGCTGAATAATATTCCATTGTGTATATATACTACTTTCTCTGTACCCATTCATCTATCCATGGACATTGGGCTGCTTCCGTAATTTGACTTTGTAAATAATGTATTTACCAGTTTTCAAAATAATGAGTTTGTTCCCTAGTATTCACCAAAGGTGATAAATAAAGTTATTATTTTGTTGAGTTACCTGCATGGATTTAGAGATTAAAACACACCGATACATTTTAATCCATTGTAGCTATTACTCTTATTGATGCTTCTATTGTCCCATCTTTGGCCAGTAGGGGTTTGGGCCAGTGTTGGTGTTTTGAAAGAATACCAGTCGTTTCAGATAACTACCTTCCTATCCTAATATTAAAATGGAGGTTTTAGGCTCATCTCGTACACTTCCTGCCCAGACCTGGAACCTGCTATTTCTCTAAAAAATCCTCTTGCCTTTTTGTAGGAAATGTTATTTAAAGACCATAATCTGGTGGTACTCATTGTTCCTGGGTTGGTTGCTATTTCTAGGACTTTTTAGGGAGCATATCTAAGAAATATGATTTCTTTTCTGAAAAGAGGAAATACACCTATATTTCCCATTCATTTCAGTTTTACACAGTTTTTACTTAACTCTCTTAATTGTCTGTCTCCTTTCTCCCACACTGAAAAAATCCTGGCTCTTAATGATGCTAACATAATTACTTATTTGTTTTATCCCACAACATACACACCAGAGTATTGGAACAAAATGAGACTTCCAACGATAAAATTACTGAAAATCGTTTCTTCTCCTCCTCCTCCTTCTTTTTGTAATTCCTTTTGTCCTTAACACATTGCCCATTAAGGATGTAGAGTCCAATTACTGTGTTTTAAGGTCACTTGAAAGAGTTCCTCTGAGTGGTTGTGCCATTAACTGAATGCACAGTTGGATTTGTTTCATTTTGCTTTTACTTATTAGGTATTCCTTTTTAAAAAATTTCTTATAATTTCTTCATCTTTTTAAAATTAGTTTTTATTTTGAATAATTGTAGATCCACAGGCTGTTGCAAACATAGTACATATGTTATGTGTACTATGTTTACATAGCAGATAGATTCCTCATATCCTCCACCCAATTTCCCCCGATGGATACAACTTATGTAATCATAACACAATCTGGAAACCAGAAAATTTGACATGAGTAAAAGTGTATGTATTGTTCAATGCCATTTAATTATACATAGAGATTTGTGGAACCACCTTTATAATCAAGATACAAAACTATTCCATCGCCACAAAGATGTCCCTCATACTACTCCTTTATAATCATACTCACCTGCCCCTCTCATCATTTCAGTACTTTTACAGTGTCTTAAAAATTTCCTCTACACACTACTGAAAACCTTGGCAGACAGAATTGTTGCTTTAATTATCAAACCTTTAACTTAGAATACTTAAGAAAATGTCTATTGTATTTACTCATATTTTTACTCTTTAAATATTCTTTCTTCCTTCCTGGTGTTCCAAGGTGCCTTCTTTCATAATTCCTTTCTGATTAAGTACTTTCTTTAGCCACTCTTTCAAAGTAGATTGATTGGTAACAAGTTATCTTAAGTTTTCTCTCTTCTGAGAATGTCTTGATTTTTTCCCTTTATTCCAGAAGGATATTTTTGCTGGATATAAAATTCTGGGTTACTAGTCCTTTTATTTTTAGCATTTGAAAAATGTTTTGCATTCCCTTTTGGCATGTGATGAGGTTTGTGATGAGACATTTGCTGTTATTCAAATTCTTTTCCTTTGTAAGTGGGTTATCATTTTTCTGTTCACTGCTTTCAAGACTTTGTCTTTAGTCTCAAAAATTTGATTTTGATGTGTTTTGGTGTGGATTTGTTTGAATTTACCCTTTTTGAGATTTACTCAGCCTCTGAAATCTGTAGGTTTATATCTTTTGCCAAATTTAGGAACATTTCAGCTATTATTTTTTTGAATATATGTTTAACCCCACTTTCTTTCCCCTATTCTTCTGGGACTCTACTAGCAAAATTTTTTTATTAACATAGAATATATTATTTGCTTCAGGGGTACAGATCTGTGAATCATCAGTCTTACACAATTCACAGCACCCACCATAGCACATACCCTCCCAGCCACCTTCTCCCTCTCCTCCCACCCCTCAGCAACCTTCAGTTTGTTTCCGGAGATTAAGAGTCTCTTATGGTTTGTCTCCCTCCCAATCCCATATTGTTTCATTTTTCCTCCCTACCCCCCATGACCCCCTGCTCTGCCTCTCAAATTCCTCTTAACAGAGATTGTATGATGATTGTTTTCTCTGACTGACTTATTTTGCTTAGCATAATACCCTCTAGTCCCATCCATGTCATTGCAAATGGCAAGATTTTGTTTCTTTTGATGGCTGCATAATATTCCATTGTATATATATACCACATCTTCTTTATACATTCATCTGTTGATGGACATCTAGGTTCTTTCCATAGTTTGGCTATTGTGGACATTGCTACTATAAACACTGGGGTGCATGTGCCCCTTCGGATAACTACATTCGTATCTTTAGGGTAAATACCCAGTAGTGCGATCGCTGGGTCATAGGGTAGCTCTATTGTCAACTCTTGGAGGAACCTCCATGCTGTTTTCCATAGTGGCTGCACCAGCTTGCATCCCACCAACAGTGTAGGAGGGTTCCTCTTTCTCTGCATCCTCGGCAACATCTGTCATTTCCTAACTTGTTAATTTTAGCTATTCTGACTGCTATGAGGTGGTTTCTCATTGTGGTGTTGATTTGTATTTCTCTGATGCAGAGTGATGTTGAACAGGTTTTCATGTGTCTGTTGGCTATTTGGATGTCTTCTTTGCAGAAATGCCTGTTCATGTCTTCTACCCATTTCTTGATTGGATTATTTGTTCTTTGGGTGTTGAGTTTGAGAAGTTCTTTATAGATTTTAGATACTAGCCCTTTATCTTATATGTCATTTGCAAATATATTCTCCCATTCTGCCAGTTGCTGTTGGTTTTGTTGACTGTTTCCTTTGCTGTGCAAAAGGTTTTGATCTTGATGAAGTCCCAATAGTTCATTTTTGCCCTTATTCCCTTGCCTTTGGTGATGTAACTAGGAAGAAGTTGCTGCGGCTGAGGTCAAAGAGGTTGCTGTTTGTTCTCCTCAAGGTTTTTGATAGATTCCTGTCTCACATTGAGGTCTTTCATCCATTTTGAGTCCATTTTTGTGTGTGGTATAAGGAAATGGTCCAGTTTCATTCTTCTGCATGTGGCTGTCCAATTTTCCCAACACCATTTGCTGAAGAGACTTTTTTCCATTGGACATTATTTCCTGCTTTGTTGAAGATTAGTTGGACATACAGTTGAGGGTCCATTTCTGGGCTTTCTATTCTGTTCCATTGATCTATGTGTCTGTTTTTGTGTCAGTACCATACTGTCTTGATGGTTACAGTTTTGTAATAGAGCTTGAAGTCTGGAATTGTGATGCCACCAACTTTGTCTTTCCTTTTCAACATTCCTCTGGCTATTTGGGGTCTTTTCTGGTTCCATAGAAATTTTAGGATTATTTGTTCCATTTCTTTGAAAAAAATTTTGATAGGGGTTGCATTAAATGTGTAGATTGCTTTAGGGTAGCATAGACATTTTCACAATATTTGTTCTTCCAATCCATGAGCATGGAACGTTTTCCATTTCTTTGTGTCTTCCTCAATTTCTTTCATGAGTACTTTATAGTTTTCTAAGTACAGACTCTTTGCCTCTTTGTTTAGGTTTATGCCTAGGTATCTTATGGTTTTGGGTGCAGTTGTAAATGGGATTGACCCCTTAATTTTTCTTTCTTCTGTCTTGCTGTTGGTGTATAGAAATGCAACTGATTTCTGTGCATTTATTTTATATCCTGACACTTTACTGAATTCCTGTATGAGCTCTAGCAGTTTTGGAGTGGAGCCTTTTGAGTTTTCCACATATCGTATCATATCATCTGCAAAGAGTGATAGTTTGACTTCTTCTTTGCCAATTTGGATGCCTTTAATTTCTTTTTGTTGTCTGATTGCTGAGGCTAAGACTTCAAGTACTATGTTGAATAGCAGTGGTGATAATGGACATCCCTGCCATGTTCCTGACCTTAGCGGAAAAGCTTTCAGTTTTTCTCCATTGAGAATGATATTTGCGGTGGGTTTTTCATACATGGCTTTTATAATATTGAGGTATATGCCCTCTATCCCTACACTTTGAAGAGTTTTAATCAGGAAGGGATGCTGCACTTTGTCAAATGCTTTTTCAGCACCTATTGAGAGTATCATATGGTTCTTGTTCTTTCTTTTATTAATGTGTTGTATCACATTGATTGATTTGCAGATGTTGAACCAACCTTGCAGCCCTGGAATAAATCCCACTTGGCCATGGTGAATAATCCTTTTAATGTACTGTTGGATCCTATTGGCTAGTATTTTGGTGAGAATTTTTGCATCTGTGTTCATCAAGGATATTGGTCTGTGATTCTCTTTTTTGATGGGATCCTTGTCTGGTTTTGGGATCAAGGTGATGCTGGCCTCATAAAATGAGTTTGGAAGTTTTCCTTCCATTTCTCTTTTTTGGAACAGTTTCAGGAGAATTGGAATTAATTCTTCTTTAAGTGTTTGGTAGAATTCCCCTGGGAAGCTGTCTGGCCCTGGGCTCTTATTTGTTGGGAGATTTTTGATGACTACTTCAATCTCCTTATTGGTTATGGGTCTTCTCAGGTTTTCTATATCTTCCTGGTTCAGTTTTGGTAGTTTATATGTCTCTAGGAATACATCCATTTCTTCCAAATTGTCATATTTGCTAGTGTAGTTGCTTATAATATGTTCTTATAATTGTTTGTATTTCTTTGGTGTTGGTTGTGAGCTCTCCTCTTTCATTCATGATTTTATTAATTTCGGTCCTTTCTCTTTTCTTTTAATAAGTCTGGCCAGGGGTTTATCAATCTTATTAATTCTTTCAAAGAACCAGCTCCTAGTTTCGTTGATTTATTCTACTGTTCTTTTTGGTTTCTATTTCATTGATTTCTGCTCTGATCTTGATTATTTCTCTTTTCCTGCTGGGTTTAGGATTTCTTTGCTGTTCTTTCTCCAGCTCCTTTAGGTGTAGGGTTAGGTTGTGTACTTGAGACTTTTCTTGTTTCTTGAGAAAGGTTTGTATTGCTATATACTTTCCTCTCGGGACTGCCTTTTCTGTGTCCCAAAGATTTTTGAACAGTTGTGTTTTCATTTTCATTTGTTTCCATGAATTTTTAAAAATTATTCTTTAATTTTATGGTTGACCCATTCATTCTTTAGTAGGATGCTTTTTAGCCTCCATGTGTTTGAGTTCTTTCTAACTTTCCTCTTGTGGTTGAGTTCTAGTTTCAAAGCATTGTGGTCTGAAAATATGTAGAGGATGATCCCAATCTTTTGGTACCAGTTGAGACCTGATTTGTGACCCAGGATGTGATCTATTCTGGAGAATGTTCCATGTGAATTAGAGAAGAATGTGTATTTTCTGTTGCTTTGGGATGGAATTTTCTGAATATATCTCTGATGTCCTTCTGGTCCAGTGTGTCATTTAAAGCCTTCATTTTCTTGTTGATCTTTTGCTTAGATGATCTGTCTATTTCAGTGATGGGGGTATTAAAATCCTCTACTATTACTGTATTATTGTTGATGTGTTTCTTTGATTTGTTATTAATTGGTTTGTATAATTGGCTGCTCCCATGTTAGGGCATAGATACTTAAAATTGTTAGATCTTCTTGTTGGACAGACCCTTTATGATACAGTGTCCTTCTTCATCTCTTATTATAGCCTTTGGCTTCAAATCTAATTTATCTGATATGAGGATTGCCATGCCAGCTTTCTTTTGATGTCCATTAGCATGACACATTGTTTTCCACCCCTCACTTTAAATCTGGAGGTGACTTTGGGTCTAAGTTGAGTTTCTTGCAGACAGCATATTGATGGGTCTTTTTTTTTTAAATCCATTCTGATAACCTGTGTCTTTTGATTGGGGCATTTAGCCCATTTACATTCAGGGTAATTATTGAAAGATATGAATTTCATGCCATTGTATTGCCTATAAAGTGACTGTTACTGTATAATGTCTGTTCATTTCTGGTCTGTTACTTTTAAGCTCTCTCTTTGGTTAGAGGACCCCTTTCAATATTTCCTATAGGGCTGGTTTGGTGTTTGCAGATTCTTTTAGTTTTTGTTTGTCCTGGAAGCTTTTTATCTCTCCTTCTGTTTTCAATGACAGCCTAGCTGGACATAGTATTTTTGGCTGCATATATTTCTCGTTTAGTGCTCTGAATATATCATGTCAGTCCTTTCTGGCTTGCCAGGTCTCTGTGAATAGGTCTGCTGCCAATCTAATATTTCTACCATTGTATGTTATAGACCTCTTGTCCCGAGCTGCTTTCAGGATTTTCTCTTTGTCACTGAGACTTGAAATTTTGCTATTAGATGACTGGGTGTGGACCTATTTTTATTGATTTTGAGGGAGTTTCTCTGTGCCTCCTGCATTTTGATTCTTGTTTCCTTTGCCAAATTAGGGAAATTCTCTGCTATAATTTGCTCCAATATACCTTCTGTCCCTCTCTCTCTTTCTTCTTCTTCTGGAATCCCAGTTATTCTAAAATTATTTTGTCTCTTGGTATCACTTATCTCTTGAATTCTCCCCTCGTGGTCCAGTAGTTGTTTGTCTCTCTTTTTCTCAGCTTCTTTATTCTCCCTCATTTGGTCTTCTATATCACTAATTCTCTCTTCTGCCTCATTTATCTTAGCAGTAAGAGCCTCCATTTTTGATGGCACCTCATTAATAGCTTTTTTGATTTCAGCTTGGTTAGATTTTAGTTCTTTTATTTCTCCAGAAAGGGATTATCTAGTATCTTCCATGCTTTTTTTGGAGCCCAGATAGCACCTTGATAATTGTCATTCTGAACTCTAGTTCTGATATATTACTAATGTCTGTATTGATTAGTTCTCCAGTCATTGGTACTGCTTCTTGTTCCTTTTTTTGTGGTGAGTTTTTCTGCCTTGTCATTTTATCCAGATAAGAACAGATGAATGAGAGAACAAGATAGTAAAAGGGTAGCAACAACCCCAGAAAGATATACCTTAACCAAATCTGAAGAGTCCCAAAAATGGGGGAGAAGAAAGGAGAAAAAAAAATTTCATATATATATATGTACATATATATATTTATATGTATATATATTAGACTGATCAATAGAACAGAGCCACACACTTGATTTTGGGTGTATTTGGGTCTGTTAGAAGAAACTACCTCCCTCCCTCCCAGAATTTTAAAGAAAAAAAAATATATATATATACATATATATATAAAATAAGGGTAAACACGATGAAGGGATGGAATGTGACTGTAAAGATGGAAATTAAGATTCTAAAAAAGGAATTGATAAGAAATTGGTTGAAAAAAGAAAAAAAGAGGAAAGAATGTGATCAGGCTGGAAACTAGAACAAAGCCATATGCTAGATTTAGGGTGTATTTAGAAGAAACTGTATCCCAAAATTTTAAAGAGAGAAAACCCTATATGTATACAACAAATAAATTTAAATACAAGGAAGGGATAGAATATGACTATAACAATGAAAATTAAAAAAGAGTTTTAAAAAAGTTATTGATAAGATAAAGTAGTTAAAAAACATTAAAATTTAAAAAGTTATTGATAAGATAAAGTAGTTAAAAACATTAAAATAGAAAGGAGGAAAAATTTTAAAAAGTGGAATAAGAAAAAAATAAAATTAAAAAAATTTAACTTTGAAAGACTAAAGAATCATAGGAAAATAGCCATGAATTCTATGTGTTGCTTTCCCCTAGCTCTAGAGTTCTGCGGTTCTCATTGATTGGTGAACTTGGTCTTGGAGGGATGTTCTTGCTAATCTTCTGGGCGAGGGCCCTGTTGCCATGATTCTCAAGTGTCTTTGCCCAAGGCGGAATTGCACCACCCTTGCCAGGGCCCAGGCTAAGTACTCTGCTCGGGTTCATTCTTGGGAGCTTTTGTTCCCTGAATGCTTTCCGTACAGCTTTAGCAGATGGGAATGAGGATAGCGACCTCTCAATCTCCGGCTGTAGAAGCCAAGAGCTTGGGGCCCCACTCCTCAGTGCACCCTCAGAGAAAAGCAGTCAATCCCTCCCGTCTCCTTGGTTTCCTGCCACACTCCGTGCTCACCCGGGCTGTGACCAAGTGTTTCTATCTGTGGCGCACAGCCCAGTTTGGAATCTCCAAACCCAGAAGATTTCTGCTGCACATTCCTGTGCCGCTCCTCCTGGAGGGGGAAGGAAGGGTTCTCCCTGGATCTGCCCCTTGTGGGGTCCCTGCTTGAAGAGCAGTGGCCTGACTGCATCTTGGGTTATAGTTTAAGGTAACCCCGAGCTGAGAGCCCCTCCTCCACTGGTCTCTGCAGCTGGCTTCCCGCTCCAATACCTAGGAGCTCTGCCATACTCAGACACCCCTGGTCTTCCTGTGACCCCGCAGGTCCTGAGACCACACTGTCCCTGCAAGGGCTCCAGTCCTCTCCCCCCCCCCCCCCCCCCCCCCCGCTTAGCCTTTGGAGTGACGTCTTTCAGTGGAGCAGACTTCTAAAAGTTCTGATTTTGTGCTCCGCTGCTCTACTGCTTGCTAGGAGCTGCCCCCCCACCCATCTCTTTTCCTATATATCACCTCAGATTCACTTCTCTGCATGTCTTACCTTCCAGAAAATGGTCGATTTTCTGTTCCCAGAATTGCTGCTCTTCTTCTCTTCGATCTCCTGTTGAGTTTGTAGGTGTTCAGAATGGTTTGATAAATATCTAGCTGAACTCCTGGGACCTGACGATATTTAGGTCTCCTATTCCTCTGCCATCTTGGTCCTCCCAACTTCTAACAAAATTTTTAGATTTTTTGTTATACCCCACAAACCCCCCAGGCTCTGTTTGTTTGTTTTTGTTTTTAGTCTGTTTTCTATGTTGCTCAGGGTTATTTTTATTTTTCTTTCTTCAAGTTCACTGCTTCTTTCTTCTATTTTCTACATTTGTAATTGTTGTTTTATTGTGTTTTTCAGGTTTTCAGTTTCCATTTGGTTCTTCTTTATATCTTCCATTTTTTTGCGGAGACTTTAAATGTTTTCATTTGTTTCAGGTGTTCACGATTATTTGTTGAAAGATGTTTATGATGCCTCCTTCAAAATCTTAATTCAGATAATTAGGATTCAGGATTGGTATTTCTAATAATTCTATCAGAATATTGTCAGATAATTCTATTATCAGTGTTGATATGTTATCTTTTATCTTATTCAAGTTGAAATTTTCCTGGCTCTTCACATATGTGATTTTGATTGAGTCCTAGACATTTTGGCCATGATGTTACAAGACTATATGTTCTTTGGTAAAGTGTGCAAATATTTTAACCATTTAAAAATTGGATTTTTTTAAAAAATTGAAATTCATTTGACATACAACAGTGTGTCAATTTAAGGTGTAAAAGATGTTAAATTTTTACATTTATATATTATAATATGATTGCCATTGTAGTGATAATTATCAGACCTATCACATTACAAAATAATCTTTTTTTAGTGGTTGGAATAATTGAGTTCTAATCTCTTAGCAAATTTGTTGATTATAATATTGTTGTCTGTGTTCTCTATACTCTGTATTAGATCTCTAGAGGGGAATTGTTTTCTTATTATCAAATTTTGATAGTCCTTTATATATTTTAGATTCAAGACCTTTATCTGATATATGTTTTGCAAATATTTTCTCCCTGTCTATGGCTTATATTTTCATTATCTTACATCTTAACAGTATCTTTCAAAGAGCAGATACTTTAAATTTTGATTAAGTTCAAATTTATCAATTTGTTATTTTATGAATTGAGATTTTGTTGTTCTGTGTAGGAAACTGATACTTAATCCAAGTTCAAACAATATTTGTTTGTTTACCCTAGAAGTTTTATGATTGTGGGTTTTATACTTAGGTCTATGATCCATTTTGAATTAATTTAAAAATATAATTTGAGGTACAGATTAAAGTTTGTCTTTTTGCAGATAGCTATCTAATTGTTCCATCATAATTCGTTGAAAAGACTAGCCTTTCTCAACTGAATTGTCTTTGTACCTTTGTCAAAAATTAAATGTTTATATGTATGTGGGTCTATTTCTGGACATATAGTTTCATTTCATTGATCTATTTGTCTATCCTCACACTAATATCCTACTGATTTTGTCATGCTTTTTGAAATCAGGTAATGTTAGCCCTCTAAATTTGTTTTTCTTTTAATAAGTTATTTTGGCTATTCTAGTCCTTTGCATTGCTGCATGAATTTTAGTCAGTTTGTCCATTTTTACAAAAACTCTGGTGGGATTTTGATTGGGATTATGTGGAATCCCTAGATTAGTTTTGGGGAAAATGAACAATTCTCAATCCTGAGTCTTCCAATCCCTGAAAATAATATGTCTCTCAATTTGTTGTCTTCTTTAAGTTTACCCATTGATGATTTTTAGTTTTTCGTGTACAGATATTCCACATTTTTGTCAGTTTTATCTCTAAGTACTTAATATTTTTGACACTATTGTAAATGGATTTTAAAAAATTTCAATTTCTGATTATTCCTTATTAGTTTACAGAAATACAGTGGATTTTATATGTTCATTCTGTATCCTACAGCCTTACTGTACTCATTTATTTTTCACATCTTTCTATGAATCCTACAGTATTTCCTACATAATTGATTGTTAGTGAAAAAGAAAACTTTTCAATATGGATGACTTTTATTTATCTTACTTGTCTGTTGCACTGGCTAGAATGTCTTGTATAATATTAAGAAAAAGTATTTAGAGAGGACATCCTTATGTTGTTCCTGATCTTAAGGGGAAAATGTTCATTTTTTCATTATTAAATGATGCTAGCTGTGGGCATTTTGTGGTTGCCTTTTATTAGACTGAGGATGTACTTATTTCTAGTTTGAGAATTTTATTTTATTTTTTTAATTTATTTTTTAAAATATTTTATTTATTTATTTGACAGACAGAGATTACAAGTAGGCAAGAGAGGCAGGCAGGGAGAGAGAGGAGGAAGCAGGCTCTCCGCAGAGCAAAGGGCCTGATGTGGGGTTCGATCCCAGGACCCTGGGATCATGACCTGAGCCGAAAGCAGAGGCTTTAACCCACTGAGCCATCCAGGAGCCCCTAGTTTGAGAATTTTAAATCAGGAACTGATGTTGGATTTTATGACCTGACTTTTCTGAGTCTGTTGAGATGATCATGTGATTTCTCTTTTGTGGTTTGTTAACATGATGGGTTACATTGATTGATATTTGAATGTTAAACTAACATTGTACTCCTAGGATAAACCCCACTTTGTCATGATGTACTATTTTTTTTATATGTCATCAGATTCACTTTGTTAAATTTTTTTAGAGGTTTTGCATCTATGTTTATGAGAAGTATTTATCTATAGTTTACTTGTTGTAACACAACACTTGTGTCTGGTTTGAGTGTCAAGATGATGTTGGTCTCATATAATGAGTTGGGAAATATTTTTGTGTTTTCTGGAAGAGTTTATGTAGAGTTGGTATTTTTCCCTTAAAAGGTTTTGTAGCATTTACCAGTGAATTCATCTGGGCCTGGCAATTTCTTTGTAGGAATGTTTTTAAAACTACAAATTTAATTTCTTTAACAGGTATTTAGGTTATTCATTTTATGCTGAGTTTTGGCAGTTTGTGACTTCAAGGAATTTGGCCATTTCATCCAAATTGTTAAAATTGGTTGTACAATGCTGTTCATATCATTGGTGTATTATTCTTTTAATATCTATAGAACCTTGTGATATATTCTCTCTTATTCCTTATGTTGATAATTTGAATCTCTTTTTGACCCAATCAGTCTAACTGGAGGTTTATCAATTTTATTGATCTTCTCAAAGAAATACTCTTGATGTAATAGATTTTCCCCATTTTTTTCTGTGTTCTACTTTATGATTTCTGCTCTAATATTTATTTTTTTTAAAATTCTACTTATTTCAGATTTAATTTACTCTTTGATTTCTCCTATTTCTTTAGATGGAAATTGAGGTCATTGATTTGAGACTGTTCTTCTTTTCTACTATAGGTGTTTTCTAGTGTAGTTTATCCCCAAATATAAATACTGCTTTAGTCTCATTTTACAAATGTCAGTATTGTATTTTCATTGTCATTTAATTAAAAATGTTTTCTAATTTGTCTTGCAAGTTTTTCTTTTACCTATGGATTATTTATAAGTGTGTTACTTAGTTTCCAAACATTTGAGGAATTTTCCAAATATATGCCTGTTACTTATTCCTCATTCCTATATGGTCAGAGAATATTTTGTGTGACTTGAATCCTTTAAAATTTACTCAGACTTGTTTTATGATTCAGATTATGGCCCATCTTGGATAAATTTTCTCTTTGGTCTGGAAAAAAAAGTGTATTTTCTGGTTGGTGGTTGGAATGTTCTATAAATATCAATTAAATCAGGTTGGTTGATAGTATGGCTCAGCTCTACATCTTTATTGATTTTTCTGTTGATTTGTTCTATGAATTATCAAGAGAGAGTTTTGAAATTTCTATATATATTTGTGACTTGGTCTGTTTATTCTTACAATTTTACTAGTTTTTGCTTCATATGTTTTGAAGCTCTGTTATTAAGGGAATACACATTTAGGGTTGTTATGTCCTCTTGGTAAATTTGTCCATTATCGTTATGTAAGAACCTTCTTTATCTCTACTAATATTTTTTATTATTCAGTCTGCTTCCTGTGATACTAATACAGCCACTCCAGCTTTCTTTTGATTAACGTTAGCATGGTGTATCATTTTCTATTCCTTTACTGTTAATATATTTGGCTCTTTATGTTAAAAGTAGATTTTTTTTTTTTTTTTTTTTGGTAGGCACATATAGTTGTATCTCGCTTTTTAAATGTAATCTGACAGGGGCACCTTGGTGGCCCAGTCAGTTAAGTGTCTGACTCTTGATTTTGGCTCAGGTCATGATCTCAGGGTTCTGGGGTTGAGCCCCATTTTGGGCTCTATGCTGGGCATGGAGCCTGCTGAAGATTCTCTCTCTTCCTCTCCTCCTCCCCCTCCTCCCCCACTCATGTGTGCACCCATATGCACTCTCTCTTTAGGGAAAAAATAATGCAAGCTGATAATCTGTGTTTTTAAAATAGGGATATTTAGATTCTTTACATTTAATGTGATTATTGCTATAGTTAGGTTTAGAGCTATCATTTTGCTATTTGTTTCCTATTTATCAGTCTACTTGTTCCTTTTCCCCTCATTTTTTTCCTTTGTGAGAATTAATTAATTTTTTTTGTGATTCCATTTTATTTCCTTTCTTGGTTTGTTAACTCTTTGTTTTGTTATTTTAATGATTGCTTAATGTTTGTAATCTCCATCTTTAATACAGTGTGCCTTCTGGTGATACTTTGCTACTTCATGAATAGCATAAAAACTCTATAATACTGTTTCAGTAAACAGAATAATGCTATCCACAAAGACGTCCACACCCGGAACTCATGGAAGTGTTACCTGACATGGCAAAATAAACTTTGCTGATATGATTAAGTTAAGGACCTTAGATGGAGAGATAATTGTTATTTTCCAGATATTGTCAATGTAATCATAAGGGTCTTTTAAGGGAGAGGCAGCAGGTCAGAGTCAGAGCAGGAAATGTGACAACAGATGCAGAGGTTGAAGTGATGCCATTAAGGAAAAGGCCACAAGCCAAAGGGTGTGGGTGGCCTGTTGAGGCCAAGGAATGAAACCCTGCTGAAATCTTGGTTTTGGCTCAGTGATACTGATTTTAGGCTTTTAGCCTCCAGAATTGTGAGACAACAAATTCATGTGTTAAGGCTCTGAGTTTGTGGCATTTCATTATGGCAGCAGCAGGAAACTAATACAAATGTACTTTTCTTTCTTTTAAGATTTTATTTATTTATTTATGAGAGAGAGAGAGAGAGAGAGAGCGAGCGCGTGCATGAGAGGGGGAAGGTCAGAGGGAGAAGCCGACTTCCTGCTGAGCAGGGAGCCTGATGTGGGACTCATTCCTGGGACTCCAGGATCATGACCTGAGCTGAAGGCAGTCACTTAGCCAACTGAGCCACTTAGGCACCCTGCAAGTGTACTTTTATCTTTCCCTTACTGACCTTTGTGTGGTTGCTGCCATTTATTTTAGTTTTACATATGGTATAAACCATTTTACTACACTATCATTATCTCTGTTTAGTCAGTCATCTTTTAAAGAATTTTTAAAAAATAAGAAAGGAAACCTTACATAATTACTCTTGTATTAAACCATTCCTGATGCTTTTCACTTCTTTGTGTACATCTATATTTAGATCTGGTATCACTTTCCTTCTGCCTAAAGGACTTCCTTTAGTATTTCTTGTAGTGTGGGTCTGTTGATGATTAATTTTTTCAACTTCTGTGTGTCTTGAAATATCTTTAGTTTGCCTTAGTTTTTTGAGAGATATTTTTATGGAGTATAGAATTTAGGTTGATAAGTTTTTTTTCCCCCTTTCAGTACTATGATGATGTTGAATCACTGTTTTCTTACTTGCATTGTTTCTATTGTTTCTGATGAAAAATCAACCTTGTCTTTGAGCCTCTCCATATAATATGGGTCCTTTCTCTGGCTGCTTTTAATATTTTCTCTTTATCCCTTTTTTTGGTTTGGTTGCTTGGTTTTCTGTTTTTGTTTTTGTTTTTTTGGCTGAGTGGCTGCAAAGACATTATCAAATTATTTATAATGTTAGCATTTAAATATTCATGTCTACACATTAAGTAGCTACATAGACTATCACTATTTTGAGCAATTTTGTTTATTATGTGCTTTGTTATTGTTTTCTTCATTTTTTAAAAAAAGATTTTATTCATTTATTTGACAGACAGAGATCACAGGTAGGCAGAAAGGCCTGCAGAGAGAGAGGAAGGGAAGCAGGCTCCCTGCTGAGCAGAGAGCCCAATGCGGGGCTCGATCCCAGGACCCTGAGATCACAACCCGAGCAAAGGCAGAGGCCTCAACCCACTGAGCGACCCAGGCACCCCTGTTTTCTTCGTGTTTCTTGCACTTAATTTTATTAAATTTCTTGGATCTGCATGCTTGTAGTTTTCATCAAATTTTGAAAATTTCTAGCCAATATTTCTACAAATGTTTTTTCTTCCCCTTCTCCTCCTTGGGGACTCCAATTACACAAATATTAGGCTGTTTGAAGTTGTCCCACAGCTCACTATGCTGTTCTTCTAAAAAAATTCTTTTTTTCCCCATGGTTTTCATTTTGGATGGTTTCTATTGTTGTATTTTCAAGTGCACCATTTTTTTTTTCTTCTGCAGTGTCTAATCTGACATTAATCCATTCAGTATATTTTATCACACATTGTGCTTTTCATTTCTAGAAGCTAAATTTGAATCCTTTGCTCCAGCTCTTTGAAAAATGCTTGTGGAATTTTGATTGGAATAGCATTGAAAGTATAGATTGCTCTAGGCAGTATAGACATTTATTAATAATGTTTTTTTCTACTGATCCATGAGCATGGAATGGTCTTCCAACTTTTTGTGTCTTCTTCAATTTCTTTTATGAGTGTTCTGTAGTTCCTTGAGTACAGATCCCTTACCTCTTTAAAAAAAAAAAAGAATGAGGCAACTATAAAAAAATTTTGGATCCTTAAAAAAATCAATTTTTTACCTAACTTTTGGACATATGGAATGTAAATGATAACTGTTTTAATGTTCTTGCTGCTAATTTTACTGTCAGTATCAGTTCTTGGTTGGTTTTAATCAATTCTTTCCACCCTAATTATAGGTCATATTTTTCTGTTTCTTTATATATGCCCTGTAATTTTGGATTGGATGCCAGACATCATGAATTTTACCTTGTAGATGCTGTCTATAACATTTATTCTTGTAAATATCCTGGAGCTTTGTTTTGGGACAATTTACTTGGAAACAGTTTGATCTGTAGGTGATACTAGAGCAGTGCTTAGTCTAGGGCTAAATATTCCCTTTCAGAGAGATAAGCCCCTTCTCTGACTATATCCAGTACCTTACGAATTATGAGGCCTAACAGTTGGTGGGAACAGACTGTTTCATGTCCCTTTGCATACCAGGCACTCTTATTTCTATTCTTACTGGGTGGTTCTTTCTTCAACATTGAGTAGTTTCCTCATAAGCATGCACTGACTAGTACTGAATTGAATACTCAAATGGGATTCTCTGTGACCTCCAAAGTTCCTTCTCTGTGCAACTCTCCTCTGTTTAGTATTCTGTTTCTTGAATTCTAGTCACCTTGGTTTCCCCAGACTCTCAGCATTTTCTTTTCACTCAATCACAGAGAGTCTCTTGGTTTCTACCTAAGTTCTTCTTCCATGTGCTGCAATCTGGAAGTTCTCTTGAGGTAGTGAGGTGGGGCAGTCATAGGGCTTGTCTTGTTTATTTCCAGTGTTTCAGGCATCACTGTCCTTCATTTCCTGATGTCCAGGATCTTGAGAACTTTTGTTTTGTATTTTCACTCTCTTTGGTTTCATGTAGGAGAGTAAATATGATCCTGATACTCCCATCTAGCCAGAAGCAGATGTTTGCCTTTTTAATTTAACTGTATAAAATATTCACATGGTTCTAAAGTCATATCAATAAAGCATGGTGTAGTCAGAGAAAGTCTTGTTCTGTTTCTGTCATTTTACTCTGTCCCTTTCCTGTTTCTATAGACAACTTCCTCTTCTCCTTGTTACTATTAATTTGTTTTGTTCTTTCTCTAAGTAACTTTTCCCTAAGCTTTTGGTTTGAAAAAACTATGTGAACACACGACATATATATTTATGTACGTATATACATGTGTATATCCCCATTTGTTAGACAAATGATAGTGTGTTATACACACTATTCTCCACCTTGCTTTTTTCCCTCTATTGCAGTATATACTTCCCTCCCTCTATGTATTAACAGCTTCATAATAGTCCATTGTGTGTATATCCTATTGTTTATTCAACTAGTTCCCTATAGATAGACATTGGGTTATTTCCAGTCTCTTTCTAGTATTAAACATGATATAATGGATACATATTTTTGTATTTTTGCATCTGAATCTGTGATATAGATTCCTAGAAGTGGGATTGCAGGGTCAAAGGGCAAATACATATGAAGTTTTGCTAGATATGCTAAGTTTCCCTCCATAGGGTTGTACCACTTCGCATTCTTACCATTCTTACCATCTGATCTTTGGATCAGATTGGTAGGTATATTTCTAACAATATTTCAATAGCACAGTAGACTGCTTCATGAATGAGTGAAATGAAATGAATGAAAGGGTGAGGACTAGAATTATTGAAACAAAGGCCAGGGTAGAGACCCTTGTCAGGGATGTTCGAGAGGTGATTCTTGTATCAGGTAAGAGTCAGACCCAATAACATTTATGGGTCCCTCCCCATATTGTAATGCTATTATTCTTAAAGTTTCTTTTTCTGATGAATTTAGAAGGTATGTAGTGGTTGTTTTCTGATTCCCCATACATTTTCTGTGCCTCTCAACAATGCTTTTTATATTATCAGGATGCATTTCTCCATGAGCTATTTTAGTTGGTGATGTGGAAGGAAAGGAAAAATAAATTCCATAAGAAGTGGCTTGATGGAGGTGGGGGAGGAGGGCTGGGGGATATTTTGATAGTTTTGGTGTGAGGAGCTGCTTTCCCAAGGAAAGGACTCTGGGGTTCAAGCATGCTGTGTGTGGAGCAGTAATGGGATGGCTTGGTGGGGAGTTAGGTTAGTGGAGAAGTTTTGAGCGTGGGCTGTGGACTATGTTACACTTTGGGTTGTATGGCCCTGTGCCAGTTACTTAATCACAGTTGGCCTTACTGTCCTTGTCCTTTAAATGTCTCATAGGACATAGGAAGGATGGTTGAGATACAGGTGAATGTGAGGTACTAGCCTAGGACAGTGTATGAGCTCAGCAAATGTTAGCTCTTGTTACTGTGTCAGTTTTTGAGTGTGATGGGACCAGTGAGGGGCTTAGGAAGCTCTGGGCCAGAAGGGGCAGGCAGCAGGACTGGATTTGAGGCCTAGCTTGCCAGTATAGTCTTGGTACATGGGACATTAGAATTGAATGTTAGAGAGAGAAGCTTATGGAGAAGAATGGGAAGGGTGGTTGGAGGGGATGGTTGGTGAACCAGATAGAGAGCTATGCTGAAGGCTGAGGTGGGGTGCCTAGTGCCCAGACTTCATGCTTTTAGAGAAAAGAAAAGGCACTGTGGCCAGGGATGGTTCAGGGGGACTTCACTGAGCAGGTGGTCCACATAGTCAGGACAGCTTTAAATAAGCTGAGAGAAGAGGGGAGGGCAGAGAACCAGGAAATATCATGGGTGTAAGTACTTGTGGAATACATCTTGCCCACTCCTCAAGACCTGCTTCTGGAGTTATGGCTCATCCCTCCAGCTCTGTAGAGTTGGTCCAAGTTGATGTTTCAACCACAAGCATTAATGGAGCACCTGTTCCTTGCACCTGGGCATTGGGAATATAAATATGAGTAAGAGTTGATCTAGTAGCATCTTCATGTAGGAGTTTTTCAAACAACAATGGCCTTGGTTATCTCTGATGTTCTGATTTAGTAGGATTGAGCTGGAGCCCAGGCATCTGTCCTTTCCAATAACTACTTGTGCCATTCTGATGCCCAGCCTTGGTGAAGAACCCCTGGCTTGTGTCATTATCTGTTTATAAATATGGAGGCTGTTGGTGACCCAGTGTGGAGACATTCAGTAGGAACAACATGCAGAGGAGCTCTTTAATGGCAGTGATGTCTGAAGAGGAGCCTGATGTTCCATCCTTTCCTGTCCAATGCGGGGTGGGCAAAGGGGAGATGATGAAAGGGAAGGAGAGTTTGGATTCTTCATTTGGAACCTTGAATCCTGTTACCCCGGTTCTGAGCAGGTGTGGTCACTGCCTCTCTCCTGTAACTCCCATGCCCTCTAGTTCCTCGTCCTCTCAGTAGGCTGTCCTTCAAACCCAAGTGAGTGGACAGGAAGGATGGTTGAGATACAGGTGATACCTGTCCACCCTGAGGACAGAGAGTGGACAAATTGGTGTAAGCTACAGAAAGGTAGATTTTGATTCAAAACGAGGGTGAAGCGAAATTGTTTCTCACAATGAGAGTTGACCAACCGTAGGAAGTCTGTCCAGTGAAGCAGTGAGGTCTCCATTACCAGGAGTGTTCGGCGGCGGCCTGCTGGTCTACCTCTCTGAGATGCGGCAGGGCGGGCTTGAACTGCCACCGTGCAACCCTGCCTGGCGGAAGAGGAATTACTCTAGTTCTTCTCTTCTTTTCCAAACCCTGTTCCTAGCTCCAGTCATCCTGCCTTCTCTTTTCTATCCCACTTTTTCTTCTGATTTCTTGATAGCTTATGCTGTGTCTGTCAGAGATAACCATGACACTGAGGATCCCCCTTGGTGATTTGGTCAATGCTGGTAGCAAGCGACTTGTCTGGAGTCTGCTGACCATCCAGGCATCAAAGCCCACCCTGCTGTTTTTTTCTGCGGAGACAGCTCTCCCTCCATCAAGTGTGTGAGTTCCTGTGTGGGTATGTGTGTGTGTGCGCGTGTGAGAGATGTCTGTGCTGGCACATGAGGACAAGTGGTGTAGCTGGACTTGCAGCTCAAAGCGACAGAAAAGCAGTTTGCTTAGTGAAGGTAGCTGTGGCCTTGGTTACCAGGAAAGACTGGTCCCCCTCTTGTGTCCTGCCTCCTTTCCTCCCTCCTCTGTCCTCCCCCTAGCCCCAGGCTCACTCCTTCAGGTTAATTTCCCTGCTGCAGCTGTGACTCCCTCCCCCTCCTCCCCCTTCCCTCCCTCCTCCATCTACCACACACACAGGCTGTGAGTTATGTGCCTCCTGTTCTAATGAGATAAACAACATAACTCTCACGGGGCTCTGCTCGTCCCTCTATAAGTGGAACTCCAGGGCTGAATGTGTTGGCCCTATAAAGGCACCCTGGTGCTTGTCAGCCTAGGGAGGAGGGCAAGGAAGGGGGGCTGGAGCCCCGAGAGAGTTCTTGGGGGCATTTGCTTGTTGAGATGAGGTGGAGTCAAGGCAGACATCAAAGAGAAGCATGTGGGGCGGAGGCCCTGTCATGCCACACGGCCATGGCGTCCATACTCATCTAAGTCAGCTAACTCAAAATAATTAGTGACTGACATTTGCATGAAGGTTCATGGTTACAAAGAGCTTCTTCTTGAATTTAAGCTAATCCCCACAACAGCCCCTGTAAGGTAGGTATTATTAACGTTCTTATCTTATGGGTAAGGAGACAGGCTCAGAAATGGGTGGTGATATTTCCAAGGTTACAGGAGTGGTGGTATGAGGACTCATGTGCTCTTCCTCTGCCCTGAGGGCCTTCTGCAATCCATCAGAGAAAGTTAAAGAATGGTATAAAAATAGTCCCCTCTTCTGGCCATTTAGACTGCCTACTACTAAGGGAGTGAGTGGGTCTGCAGCTAGAAAGTGAGTGGCCCGAGGCTGCCTTGAGGCCGCTGGCCAGCAAGTGCAGTGACCAGGGTTTCAGGGAGGGCAGAGACCCTTGGGCAAGTGTTGACAGTTCTGACCTCTTGTCATTTAGATCTTTTGAAAGTGCTGTCTGAACCAGTCCCTTCTTCTTCACCCACTCTTGGTCAGGTTGGAAATACTATGAAGCAGAGTGTGGGGCAAGAAGGAACTTAAGGCACAGAGACTGCCATCTTGGGTTGAATTCTGTACTCACTCCTGGGCCTACATCTGGGGTCCCTCTTGGATGGTTTGGCTGTGGGTGGATGAGTCTCCTGGAACCAGGAATAACAGGTCATTCACCTCCTGCATTTCTGAATCTGATTCAGTTCTGGTTGAATTCATTTGATAAGTACTTCTTGATATGTCTACCAGGCATTGTGCCAAGTATTAGGGATACTGGAGATGGACATAGTTCCTGTCAGCCTGGGTTTTATAAAGCCGGTAGGGGAGATAGTCCAGTA
Source organism: Mellivora capensis (assembly GCA_004024625.1). Taxonomy (NCBI): domain Eukaryota; kingdom Metazoa; phylum Chordata; class Mammalia; order Carnivora; family Mustelidae; genus Mellivora; species Mellivora capensis. The sequence continues at coordinate 47,510 of PISX010007441.1, forward strand.
AGCTGGAAATTAGTGACAGCATGTTGGGGGAAACACTGGAACCTTGAGATGATTTTGGGAAGGCCATGAAACCAGCCTTGGTACATCAGAGAGAATATCCAGGCAAGTGACGAGATGATGCTTAGTCCAGGGGTTCTTGGTCAGACATTGGAAAAATCTATAAGGTTCTTTAAAAAATAGTTGGCCTAATTCCTCCATTCAGTTACACTCAGAGTAGGTAGTTCTGGCATGAATTTTTGGCCTTGCTATTATTAAGAAGTTCTCCAGGTTCAGTCTAGATTTTTAGGTTCAGTCTGGATGAAGAATCACCCAAGATGAGTGGGGGTTTGTGGGGCTGGTTCTGGGTTGTAGAGTACTGGCTCAGCCCTTGTACTTGGCCTCTGTTGGGATCCTGGGGCATACCAGCCCCAGAGGTGGCTCAAGGGACCAGAATCAATGCAGCCATTCAGGAATTCAGAGATGACATGGTCCTGGAGTGAATCACATCAGAAATATCAAACTGTTCCCGGTGATGCTTTCCCTCAAACATAGGTCAAAACTGGGCCTTCCGTGGAAGGGAGAGCAATCTTACTTTGATTCATTTGTTCTTCTCCAATCAACCACAAGCCTGCTTCTCAGAGCACGGGAGCTCAGAACTTTGAGATCTTCCTACTATGCAGAAGCTATGAATCTAGCAACAAAATTAAGTGTTAGGATGACTCTTGGACATGAAAAGCCATTAGCACATGATATCAGAGATTTTTCTGGAGCCTCTAGTCTCCATGACCCTAATGGTTTCTGAGAACCCAAATGGGGAGGGGGTAGGGGACCTCCAGCTTTTTCATTACCTTGCAACCTGTGGGAGCAGCTATGTGGTTAAAAATGAAACTTAGCACAGAAAGAGTATTTGAAAATTTTGCTTCCTACAGTGCTGGAATAGTTGTCTCTGCTTTGGATCCAAAACAATAAATGGGTAGAGAAGACTAGTAAGAATGAAAAATAAATAAAAGGGTATATAGCAGTGAAGCTTTTGTAGATCGTCTCTGCAGAAGGTCCCCAAATGGCAGAGAGCAGATGGAAACAGAGTCGTGATATTTTCTATCTCTATGGCCCTAGGTCTAGGAAGTGACCTTCCCATGTGGGTCTGATGGTAGTCTTCACATGCCCCATTTACCTACAGAAGACTGAGTTGTGACTGATCACAGTGAAGCGAGAATGTATTCATTTACTCATTCATTCATTCATTCATTCAGCAAATGTTTAGTTTGATTCTTCTAGGTGTCACGCAGAGGGTTCTGGGGATTTTGATGAGGATGAGACTAAGTCCCGGTCCTCACCAGGCTTTTTGACTCTGACAGGAGTGGATTGCTTGGCTTCCACTTGTTTGTTTTGGGGTGCACCAGTCAAGTCTTTTCAGTCTGCGCACCACCTACCCAGTCTTAAGCCCCTCTCCTTCTCCCCTTAACCTCCGCCCTCTGCCCCTTTTTGGGGAATAGCCCGTGGTTTGGAGTGAAAAGTCCACCCACACTCCTCCAAGTCCTCTGGCTGCCACACTAAGTGCCCCAGGAGCTGTAAGAATGTTGTCTGATAGGCAAGAAGGCTCCTCCCGGGTTGGTGGTGATGAAGATGACGCTGGTGTGGAACTTCATTGCCGAAGGCCAAATCGAAATGGAGACTCTGGAGAGACAGTTTGGTTGGTGTATCAGCCCAGCCACTGGACTCTTGTCCACTTCTTTCTGTAAGGCCCAGGCAAGGGGGCAGGGATGTAGAAGGATGCTGGCTCTGCAGGCCAAGGAGCCTGGTCCCCAGAGTAGGCTTCTCTTCTGCTGGAGGTTCTCAGGGCTCCCACTGGCTTCATTGAGCTGCCAGCAGCTAACAGTGGGTGGAGAAAGTCAGTAGGTAGGAGATTTGGCTCCTTGATCCTGTTTCCTTGAAATGCTTCCCAATCCCGGCCATCTGTAGGTAGGCAGACTGACTTCTGCTTCTTTGCCTTGAAGAGAACCTGTTTAACCTACACCTGTAGAGAGGGGCAGTTGATGGGTAGAAGCTGGAGGTCCACTGCCTTGGAAACACCGTAGTGAGGTTGAATCTGGAAAGGTCCCTCTGATCTCTCCAGACCAGGAAAGGAGAGCTGTCTTGGTCATGGTGATGATGGTCACGGGTTTACAGAGGCAGCATGGTGGAGCAGATAGGGCAAGGGTCCTAGGGTCAGATGAACTCGATACTGCCTCTGCTCTACTGTTGACCAGCTGCATGACCTTGACAAGTCACATTACCTTTCTGGACTTCAGTTTCCTCTCACTGTGAGTGAGAAGCTTGGACAGGAAGGTTTCCAAGGCCCTTGCTAGCTTGAAGCCTTTAACCTTTATGCTGTCTCTGTCCATAGGCCTTGCCCCGGGCCAGCTATACACATACCCTGCCCGCTGCTGGCGTAAGAAGAGACGATTGCATCCGCCTGAGGATCCAAAGCTGCGGCTGCTGGAAATAAAACCTGGTCAGTGCCCTCTGGAGCTGGTGGGAGAGGTGGGGAGGTCTGGGCTGGCCCAGGCAAGGTTGCTTTGCTCCTTTGTCTATAGACCTGAGTTCGTGGGAGAGTGAACCTGGCCCATGGTGCCCAAAGGTGTGCCTCCGTGCCTGCTCTCCTGTGTAAACATGTCCACGTATTCTCCCAAGCATCTCTTCTCTCTGGTGTCTTGTGTCTTCCCTTTCCTCTCATTTCCCTCTTGCCACCCTGTGGAGTAAAGCAAGCAGGCAAGGGTGGGAACAGGCCCAGGAGGAATGGCTTTCTGGACAGAGCCCCAGGAGCTGTAAAAAACAGAACCCATCTTGGGCATGGAAATGGAAGAGTCTGAGTTCAAAATTTGTCTCTAGGTGATGCTGAGTGCTTTGTGGCCATGCGGAAGGAACCGGTTACTTTTCCAGACCACTGACCTGTTAGAACACTTCTGACTTGATGGCTACCTTCAGACCTGTGTCTGGGTTGTAGTAAGGCCAAGTGATCGCCCTTCTTTCAGGAATCCTCTGGTTTTGGGGGTGCTATTAGGGCTGGGAGGTGACTCAGGGTGGTGGGAACAGTGTTTTTAAGTGGAACAAAGGTAGAGCTGACATGTCCCCTCCCACTGTCACCAAATAACACAGACCTGATTAAGGAAGGCTGCCTGGCAAGGTTCCCTCATGCCTACCTTTCCATGTTGACTTCTTAGGCTGTGTCTTCTCTGCAAAATCTCTGTTCACAGTTGTTTGGGATGCTTTCACTCATGGTTCTATGGTTAACCTGTTTCAATTGTTTATTTTAACCCAGATTTCACTCGTCATAGAAGTTTTATTTGGGGCGCCTGGGTGGCTCAGTTGGTTGGGCGACTGCCTTCGGCTTAGGTCATGATCCTGGAGTCCTGGGATCGAGTCCCGCATCGGGCTCCCTGCTTGACAAGGAGTCTGCTTCTCCCACTGACATTTCTCCACTTATGCTCTCTCTCTCAAATAAATAAATAAATAAATAAATAAATAAATAAATAAAATCCTTAAAAAAAAGTTTTATTTGTTGGAGATGGGTGGGGGCTGTTTTTCAATGAGCTCCATCCAAGTTCTCAATGGCCCTGAAGAATTTTCAGACCCTTGCAAACACTTCTGGGTGGTGACTGAGATTGTTCCAAACTTTCCTCTTAAGATGGAGTTTGGGGGCACCTGGGTGGCTCAGTGGGTTAAAGCCTCTGCCTTTGGCTCGGGTCATGGTCTCAGGGTCCTGGGATTGAGCCCCACATTGGGCTCTCTTCTCAGCAGGGAGCTGCTTCCCCCTGCCCCCCCGCCTGCCTCTCTGCCTACTTGTGATCTCTGTCAAATAAATAAATAAAATCTTTAAAAAAAAAAAGACAGAGTTTGATGGAGGGCCAAGTGTCCCTGAGCAGCATAATCCGGTAGAGATATAATGCCAGCCACAAGTATCATTTTATACTTTCTGGTAGTCACATTAAACAAGGGGAAAAATCCAGATGAAATTAATTTTAATTATAGATTCTATTTAACCTAACACAGCAGTAATATTATCATCTTAGCATGTAATCAATATAGAAATGATGAGTGAGACAGTATACATTCTTTTTTTATATTGTTTTTTAAACTCCAGTGTGAATTCACTTTTAGCCCATCTCCTTACAGACTGGCCACATCGCAGGCCCACACATGGCTAGTGGTACCCATATTGGTGGGTGTGGTCTTGACTGCATAGGCAGCCCCGGGGAGCTTGGTAGAGATGCAGAATCTTGAACCTCACCCCAGACCTTCTAAGTCAGAGTCTGCATTTTACCATATCCCCAAGGACTGCATTCCCCACGATGCACACTGAAGTTTGGGGAAACACTGGTTTTAAAGACTCCCAGGTGGTCAGGTCAGAAGTCCGCGTGGCATGTCACCCCTGTTTCTTTATTAAACATGAGCAATTATCAATATGAACAGTTTATCTTAGAGGTGGGGACTTCCTCCTTCTTTGTTCCAGAATCATTGATCCTGTTCTTTTGGAAGAGCCATGGATGAGTACCGAGGTAACCTCTGGCTCGATCCTTACTGGGACCAGTTTCATTCTACCCCTTCCGGGGCTCTGCAAGAGGGGCTGTAGTGGGAGACTGACTCCATGCTGGGTCTTCCGTGTGGATTTTGAAGGGAGGGTATTACTGAGGTGTCTGCCACTAGCTCGGTGTGTCTCCGTGGTGGAGTGTGCGAACCCTCTGGGTATATTTTCCCATCTATACACAGGCACAGTGGTACTTGGGGTTTCCTAGTTGGGTTTCCACTTAACCATGAGGATCACCTAAGTCATATGTAATAGTATTTGCCCCCCCCCCCTTTTTAACCCCCTCTTCCCCCTTCTTACTCTTTTAGTTAAAATTTTGAAAAATTTGAATAACCGACACAGTCACATGTTTTGACATTCCAAGGATGAAAAGCATATATTGTATGCAGAGTGAAAAATGAGACCTAGTCCTCAAAGAGGCAATCAGGCCCATCAGTGGCAGCAGTTTTTTCAGATCCTTCAAGAGATTGTCTGTGTGCACACCAAGAATTACATCCATATGACCTTTTCCTTGTCTTTTGACATAGCAGGCCACCTTGTGTTTTGCCCGTTCCATTGAAAAATGTGCCTCAGGCATCGGCCCTATCAATATATAAAGAATTTCCTCATTCTTTTTTTACAGTTACACAATATTCCATTGTATGAATGTACCGCAACTATTTTCACCAGGTTGTTCCCAATTTTTGTCTCCAATCTTTCCAATTTGCAGTGAATATTTTCATATTCATATATGAATTTATATTAACTTTCATATGGGAGGACATCTCATATGCATCTTGTCAGTTTAAAAGACTTTAAGTACTTGATGCTGATTTTAAATTGCTAATCTTTGTTCTTAACGTTTATACAGAAAGTCTTTTTTTAAAAAGATTTATTTATTTATTTTAGAGAGAACAGGAGCAGGAGGGACAGAGAGAGATGGAGAGAGAATCACAAGCAGAACCCACGCTGATCTCAGATGGAGCTTGCTCTCACGATCGCAGGACCCTGAGATCATAATCTGAGCAGAAAGCAAGCATCAGACGATTAACTGACTATGCCATCCAGGTGCCCCTAGAAAGTCTTCTTTTTTTAAAGATTGTATTTGTTTATTTGACAGAGAGAGAGGGATCACAAGTAGGCAGAGAGGTAGGCAGAGAGAGAGGGAGGCAGGCTCCCTGCCGAGCAGAGAGCCCGATGCAGGGCTCGATCCTAAGACCCTGAGATCATGACCCGAGCCAAAGGCAGAGGCTTAACCCACTGAGCCACCCAGGCACCCCTAGAAGGTCTCTCTTAAGAACACTTTGTATTAGACTAATTGGATTGTCTTTTATGGAACTGAAGACATCTCATGCTGTTAATACCTTAAACATCATTAACTCCAGTTCCTTATTTTATGAGGTTCAGGCAGGTTAGAACACTTACTCAAAGTCACACAGTAATTCCTGTGGGAACAAGCAGAGAATCCATGTTTTTTTATTTCTCTGTTCAGTGCTTTTTCTGCTTCTTTGCATTGTTCATAGGTATACTAACTTAAAAAAAATTTAACAAAGCTTTTCCCTTAAAAACTTTATTTTATGATTGGAAAACTAATATTTAAATGATTTAAATGCACCCAAGAGATACTTGGAATTCCTTTAGCTATAAATGTCAAACACACAATCCAACCAGCCTAAGGTAGAAAGAAGAGAAGTTGGTTCATGTAATGGTAGATCTCAGAGTTGCCCTGGTTTCAGGCATAGCTGCATCCAGGGGTTCAAACATTGTAGTGAGGGCTCTGAGCCTCTTTCTACTTCTAACTCTCTCCTCCTTGTGGGACAGACAAGGTGGCCATCTGGAGCCCCAGACTCTGTACTCCTTGGACTCAGCAGAAAGCAGCAGTCCTCTTTGATAGCTGTGGCAGAGAATTCCTGGGAAGGACTGATTAGCTGGCTTGGGTTTGTGTCTCCCCTACCAATCACTGCCACCCAGGGGATGGGGAACTCTGATTGAATCATCATTGTCATCATCATAACCAGTGTCTGAACAGCACACTGTAATTTACAAAGCCCTTTACAAAGCATTTTCATTTATAGCATTTCCTTTGGTCTTTACCATAGCCCTGGGAGGTAGAGCAGGAAGGAGGGATCAAAGTGGAGTAAGCCCACTTTATATGTTAGGGAAATCAGGCTGTGGACAGCGCCAAGCCAAGCAAGGTTTACTGTGCTGCTCACATATCTGGGAACTGGCAGTCTCATTGTTAGTGAGACTGAGGAAGAAGTTATTTTATGAGCGTCTTGCCTTCTTGTCTACAGACACGTACTTTGAGCACACTGGCCTCCCCGTGACTAAACGTGGAGCAGCTGTCATCACAGCTGGCTTTGGACTTGCCCCATCCTTGGACCTGTCATGGCCTATAGGTGGTGGGAATGGGAAGAGCCCCAGGGTTGGGAGTTTGCTGGAGCCAAGTGCCCAGCAGCCCATCATGCCTCTATCTGTGATCCTTTGAAAGGTTTCCTTGGTCTCTGCTCTTGAACTTAGGGCAGAGGCTGAGGTAGATGTTCCAGGTCTCAGGCTAATAAAGACGTAGCCCCTGAGATGTCTAGAGTCCTCGGGGAGGACCTTTCTGGGAAAAGTGAGTGCCAGCTTGTTGAGGATGGGCTCTCAGAGGCATACCCATGTCCCAATTTGGCAAAAGATCTTAAGTTTGAGGGTGCATGGTTGGCTCAGTCAGCTAAGCAGCTGTCTTCGTCTCAGGTCATGAGCCCCGAGGTGGGTTCCCTGCTCAGTGGGGAGCCTGCTTCTCCCTCTCCCTCTGCCTGCCTCTCTGTCTACTTGTGCTCTCTCTGTCAAATAAATAAAAACTTAAAAAAAAAAAAGATCCTAAGTTTGTTGGGCTCACCCAAGGCGGGCTCATTCCTCTGTGTCAGCATCCAGGCACTGAGAAACAGTAAAAAGCCAGGCCTGGAATAAATAGCTCTTTCTCAGGTGAACTTGTTTCTCCTCTTTGGGGAATCAGATCTACGGCTAAGCCTTCGGAAAACAAAAACCCTCAAGCCATGGGGCAAATGCGTGTCATTTCCATATGCCGTTCTGAGTCTGTACTGGGGACCGTGTGCTCAGGCTGCCCCTCACCCCGGCGGCCTCCGCAGAGCATCAGGGAGCATCTAGAGAACGCGAAGCAGCACCGTCACTCTCTTCCTGGAGGCACCCCACGTTTGACTTGACTTTTTCACACAAGCCAAAATGTCAGAAAAGGGCCTTCCTCCAGGGCCTCAGCTAGCCCGAGGGGCACCTTTGTGCAAGAGTGGGAGACACCCCCTGTGGCTGCATGTTTGCAGAATGTTATCCCTACTGCTTCCTGAGCAGAGCCCAGGCGGGCTCTCAGCCACTCTCTATCCCCCTTGGCACGTCCCCACCTTTCAGCGGCTCTGCCCACTTTTGAGCGTGGCTCAGGGTAGAGTCATGGTAAGGGTCCCTGGAGCATTGGCTATAAACTCCTAGGAGGTGGCGACAGGCAGTTGGATGAAGGAAAGCCCGCCTTCCCAGGGATAGAGGAGCCGCTGAAGGCAACGAACGAACGGGGGCGGCGGGGGGGCGGGGGGAGACACACTGCCGTGGGATTGGGTCTAACCTTTTGGAAGGTCGGCGCTTAGTACCTATCAGTATTTAAAAGACACATGACCTTTGGCCTAGAAATTCTGCTGCTAGGAATTGATCCTACAGATAAATATATTCTCCAGATGTGTGCAGTCATCCATTGTGACATTGTTTGTAACAACAACAACAACAACAACAACAAGAAAGAATAGGAACAACCAGAGGGTCCGTTGATAGGGGACTACTTAAATATAAAGTACATTCATTGACTAGAATACTATTTTGGCTTTTAAAGAAATGAGTAGAAAAAAAATGGAAAGATGTCTAAGATATATTGTTAGGTGGAAAAAGAAAAGCAAATTGCACAACATTATGTATAATCCTTTTTGGGCAAACCTTGCTGAAAATCGATAATCAATTTGTCTAACCTGAGCTGAATCTCTTTAAATTTATGGAAACTAGAAGACTAAGTTTATGTTGAAAGAAAACCAATGAATGAACCAATCAATCCTTGGCACCCCTCCACTACCCAGTGCCTAGGATGCCATGCTGTCTTCTCTAGTCCCTCCCAGGCTCCCGTCATGAGTCTCCTGAGGTCCCTTTGACAAGCTCCAGGAATGTAGTTATGTGTATGGTGCTCGGAGCCTCCCCTGGGCTTCACCCTCAGCACCTTCATTTCCTCGGGGGAGAGGGAGAAGAGTCAAGTAAGAGTTGTCCCTGACCTCAGGTCTGCAGAGCTGAGGGCTCTGTCAGGAAACCAGGTCAAGGCAAGAGGAAGGGGTATAGATTAAGGAATCTCGAGGGACCTTGGGGGAAGGTGTGAGGACAGGGCTGCAGAACCATCTACCTCTGGTTCAGCCCCCGAGGCTGCAAAGGCACAGAGCTGGTCTGGGCTAAGGACGCATCTCGGGGCGGGGAGAGGGGAGGTGGATCACGGCTGCTGCTCAGTCTTTGTTCAGGGCTAGATCACACACCGATGGATTACCCCCCCATCCTGCTTTCCTCATTCCATCTCCCTCACTGTGACTATGACATCCTGCCTGTCTTTCTGTACTACTTGCTGAACATAAAAATATGTCTGTGTGCGGGTGGGATGGGGCTGAGAGCTGGGGAGAGCTCTCTGGGTCCTGAAAACATTCTGTGTCCCCGGACCTATGTGTTTCTCACACCTAACATCACCCCTCCAATCTGTCTTGAATAAATATCTTGCAACCTCCTACTTGCCTGGGCGTCTGAAGGACAACACATACAACATTATTTCTCTCCGCTGACTGACAATGGACTTCAGTGTTCCCTGCACTTGGCTGCAGAGGGGAACGCAAGGTGTTTCAAGATGCAGCCATCACAATTCAGGCAACATGAAGACTGGGGCAGAGGCCTGGTGCCAGAGAGGGGCCTCCCCTGGACCACTTCCCCAAGAATGGAGCTCTGTCCTTGCGAAGGGGGAGCCGAGCTGGCAGGAGGGAAAGGTGGATAGTAAATATCCACCAGAAGGCCCTGGAGCAGGGCAGATGTTGGGCAAAAGCCAGCTGATTAAAAAAGAGGCCTTTAACTTCACTTTGTGTGTGTGTGTGTGTGTGTGTGTGTGCGCGCACGCCTGTGTGTTTGAAGAAAAGAAAAAGTCTGGGAACAAACTTTTCCTTGTGTCTCTCTGGATTAAATGCTTGGATGGTCTGCCTAGATCAATTTAGCATCTTTCAACCCCAGCCCTTTTGGTACCCCTGGTCTAGGGGAGACTTTATCTTTGTTTTAGAGGTTGGGGAACTGTGGCATTGAATTAGGAGGTTAATTTCCCCGGGGAGAGCAGTGGTGAGGCCAAGGAGAGAACCCTCAGGGAGAGCCTGTTGGAACGGGTGCCATGTTGCTCCAGGACCCAACACACACATTCACGGTGGTGTTCCCACACCAACAGGACTTTTATAACAGATGTTCTTTCTGCTCCTGGAATGTACCTGAGGCCTTGTAAATCCCTTCTGCTCCAGGATACATGGGGAGCAACCCGGCTCTTTGCCACCCTTGCCGAATTCCAAAGGTGGTGGGAGGGAAGGCAGCCAGGAATAATAGGGTTCTGGTTCTTTCTCTAGGGATTTTTTCTTTTTCTCCCCTTTGGCAGCCACTCAGTGACTGGGGATGAATGACCCGGATGGTCACCACCCACCACACGTCATTGGGGGATCATAAGCAGAAGGGCAGGACCCCTGAGGAGATGGTAGGCTAGGGTGCCTCAAAGCAGGGGGTGCCCCAGCAGACCTGCAAGCGAGTCATGGGGACCCTCCGAAGGGTGGCCATCCCCCAAGGGGCGGTCCAGGCAGAGAGGCTTGAGTTCTGCCTGCTTGGGCAGGGGTGGAGAGGCCTGTTTCACTGGCCTGGGGTGCTGTCCCCGCCGCACTGAACTGCCAGCACCACAGCATCCACAGATGGGAGCAGGCTGCGGCCAACTTCCCCAGCTTTTTGCAAATCCTGCATTTTAATTAGTTCCCTACTGCTTTTGTACATGGCCCACATTTTAATAGTCTCCAGGCTTCTTCCACCGTTTGCTCTCTGATGTTCGGCGTGATTTCTCTTCTCCTCCAGACAGTCCCCCAGACTCGTCCAGCACCCTCCCAGGCCGGGAACAACTTAAGGGATGCCGATGTGCCAAGCATGTAGCCTGAGATTGATGAGCCTGTCAGCGGGCTCCCTCTGCCCCTCGCCCTCTGCCTCCCCTGGGTGCTCCTCCAGGGTTGAGCCTGCAGGGGTTGGGGGGGTGAGAGTGGGCAAGGTGGGAGGCCGAGGAAGGGACCCATGGAGCCCTCAGCCAGGCGTGAGCCAGTGGACACCGTGACCTTCTCCCGGCCTGCGGAAGAGTCTGGCTGTGTCCTTCTGAGGGGGAAGGACACTCCGGCTTCCACCCGCATCTGTCAGTGCTTATCTGGCTCGGTGCGGGGGGCTGTCTGAGCTTGGTACAGCTGGGAGAATGGATGCCTTCAAGTGCATCAGGGGGAAATGACCAGTCATTTATCTCCTTCCTGCAGTGTCACACCCCGCAGCCATCCATCCTGGAAGCTCACAACAGCAGCTTCTCCAGCTGGGGAGAGGTGGGCAGGCCCCTCCAGACCCCCGCTTCACGCTGCGACTGTTCGTGCTCCCTTTGCTTTCCTGGCAGTCTGGGGGACCGAGCTGGTGCTGTCTCAGGCCTGCTTGCAGCCTGCAGGGCTCCGGGAGCTGGAGCTGGCGGAGGACACGGGTGGCAGCCGGGAGTGAGCAGGGCAGCATGCCCAGCTGCTGCCGAATCTCCGTGGTCACGTGTGCCGTCCCCCCACCCCCCGGTGCCACCACGTTTAGAACACGGGTCATCAGCCCGAGGAGCCGCCCTGGGACACCCTGCCTGTTCACTGGTGTCTTTCCCTACTGGGAGGTACAGTCCATACTTTCAGGGCAGGGACCCACCTGTTTCTTCATCTGTCTCCCCAGCACCCGGCAACAGGCTTGGCACATAGTAGGTGGACAGTAAAGATTTATGAAAGGGATGGAGGAAAGGTGCCAGTGTCTGGTCTCAGCCTCGGAGAACACGGTGTATCAGACAGCATATGCCTGTTTCACAGGTGAGGGAGACTGAGCAGAGAGAAGCCCGCGGCAGCTGACTCTCTGGGCTTCCTGTCCGGTTCTGAGCCTGGGCTGTGAGGCCTGTCCCAGGTTTGCCATCTTGCCTCTCTTTGATTTTAGGTCATAGGGGCCTTTGCTGTGCCCAACTGCTGTGCTCTGCAGGAGAAAGGGCACCAAAGGATCCCAAGGCCTGGGTTCAAGTCCATACCCCTCCACCCAGTGGCTGTGTGATTTGGGGCAGTTACATAACAACTCTGGCCTGGGTTCTTTGTCGGTGAAAGGCGGACCCTGGCAGCTGCTTTGCTCACATCGTAGGGCTGTTCTGAGAGTCCCCGGGGAGGGTGGGCCTGGAGGGTTTCCACGGTGATGGCGTCACCATGCTGTGCTGCTGGGTGGGCCTCGGGGGTCTCGGCTAATGCCGTGTCTGTCCCCTGCACAGTGACATGCCCGTTGCTTGAAGAGTGTGTGCTGGCTAGCCTGGAATGGCACTGCATTCTGCCTTTGAGTCTTTTAAAAGCCCCAAGTCTGGAACCTTCTACACTGAGGAGAAAAGACCTGGCACCTGGCTGTGGGATCCATCTCTACCAGGCCCACAGCTTAAAAAAGTCATCCTTTGTGTCCCAGAACTCTGGCATCCATTGCCCAGGGCACAGAGGTCAACTTGGAAGGCTTCCTTGCCACTTTTACTGACACCTGTCACCCATGGTGTGGTAGGCCAGGCCTGTCTGACTGGCATGGCAAGGCCGTGTTTGCCCATGGCCTTGGCTGGTCTCCCTTCTTCTGGAAAGCCCTTCCTCTGGGGACTTGCTCTAGTGTCCATACTTCTGCCCCTTGGTGCTGGGCACCCGGCCTCTGCACCTGCCCTCTGTCCTGGTTCAGGGATGCCCCTGCTCAGGGGCCAGGGGCCTGCTCCAGACCCCTACTGCCCTCTGGATGTTTCTGGAAACCAGGGTATGAGTGCCATGAAGACAGGGCTCCGGTGGGTCATGCCCAGCCCAGTCCTAAGTACCGGGCCCATTGGTGGGGTCCCACCCACATTGCAGTAACTCCTGATCGCTCTCCCGCTCTGCCTTTCCTCCTTCGGCTGTTTTCATAGTGACCCTCTTAAAATACAGTCACTCTTTGCTCGAAACTTCCAGTGGCTTCTGATCATACTCACAGTGGCAGTCAGCTTCCTCTCAGTGGCCTGCATGGCCTTTCCAAGGCCCCTGTAACAACTCTGGATTGGTCTCCAGGCAGATGGGCCCCCGGCTTCAGGCCATTGTATTGATGTCTCCTTGGCCCAGCATGTCCTTTCTAAGGTATCAGCGTGCCCTTTCCCCTCTCCTCAGGTTTGTGTTTTCCTGGCCGCATTTCAAAGTGTAACAGCCCTCCCACTTCCCCCAATACTCCAGCATCCCCTCCTCTGCTCTGTTTTCTCCCAAAGCACTGATTATCATCTGTTGTGCTCTAGGTCTCATTCATTTGATTTTAGGTATTGCCCCCGCCCCCCATATCTTCCCTACTAGAATACAGTTTCTATGAGGGCAGGACTTTTCCTCTCTTGTTCACAGCTGTGTCCTCAGCACCTAGAATAGAACTTGGTGCATAGTAGGTGCTCGGTAATGGTTTGCCCAATGAATGAATAGGGCAAGGAAGGCATTTTCCATGCAGTTCTGCTGTGATTTCCAAATCTGCAGGTCGGTGCCCACCCTGGTCCTGAAGCAGGGCCGGCCTCTGGCCTTCGAGCTGGGTCTTGCCCGTGGCCCCCTCTGTCCCCAGCACAGCTCTGGACTCAGCCTCTTCACGGCTGCTCTCCCTGGGCCCACGCCCCAGCTGGGGGAAGCCAGGCCCCACCCGTTCCGATGGTTAAGAAGATCCAAGGGCTGGGGCACCTGGGTGGCTCAGTGGGTTGAACCTCTGCCTTGGCTCGGGTCATGATCTCACAGTCCTGGGATCGAGCCCCCACGTCGGGCTCTCTGCTCAGCGGGGAGCCTGCTTCTCCCTCTCTCTCTGCCTGCCTCTCTGCCTACTTGTGATCTCTGTCTGTCAAATAAATAAATAAAATAAAAAAAAAGAGTTAAAAAAAAGAAAGAGGATCTAAGGGATCTTAGATCCCTTAGCTGGGAAGTGCCACACCTTTGTGGAGGCAGAAGGGAGGGCGCCTACATTGCTTGAACATCATGTCCCTTGTGCAGACAGTGTGTGTCCCTTGGCTCCGTTGGCCCCACAGTAACGCTGGGAAGTGGGGTTTGATCCCTTAGCTTCACATACAGAGAGATTAAGCCCCGTGTGTGGTTTTGGGAACTAGAGCCGAGCTTCCACTCCAGAACTCTTGCACTTTCTGGTTATCTGTACCCCTTGGACACAATGGAGATATCACTCCTCCACACGCGGCCACCATTCGTCCCTTCCCTCCTTCCCCCTCCATCCTGCTAAGCTGCTTCGACCTGGTCTGTCAGCCAGCCCAGGGGTGAGCTTCCTTTGGCCGTGTGGGTGTTTTTCTGGATCTCTGGGGTGGGGAGACGCTTATCTGAAGTATTCAACCCTAGGTGAGGGGGTGCACCAGGGCCCATCCTTGTATGTGGGCTGGGCTGTGAGTGGATAGGCGCGCCAGGAAATGGGGGGCAGAGGCCATACGGGCAGACAGGCAGCCCTCCTCCTGTGTGGCTATCCTGGGATTCTAAAACAGGTGGTAACCCAGGCCCGCAGGATGCAGCCTGGGTGATGGGTCCTCAACGGGAGCCTCATCTATTTTGAGCTTTATGAATCACAAAACAGGGAGTCAAGAAACAGGGTGCCAAGAAAACAGGGTGCCAAGAAAATGGCACCCCCTGAGGAAGGAGCAGATGGATTTCTGGGCCTACCACCATCTCAGGAAACCAGGGCTTCAGTCTGCCCCCCACCCCGATCTCTTCCCCCCATTCTTTCTCCCCATGAGTCTGAGAGTCTAAAGGGGATAAATGAATTAATGACTCTTAAGCTCCTGGCTTCTTGGTGTAAGTTGATGTATAAATCCAAGGAAATAGGATGAGCTTAACTCCTTACACTAATAAGTGCTCGGAAGCGAAAACTGCACTTTTGTATTTTTAAAGAAAAACTAGAGGCAGGTTAAAAAAACAAAACAAAACTAACAACAACAACAACAACAAAAACACAAAAAACCAAGACAAAAAAACAACCAAAAATCTGAGCACTCCTGATGTAGCAGGAGGGTTGTCTGCCATTGTCTCTGGGGTCTCTCCCTCCCTTTTGCTCCATTACTCTGTCTCCAGGCCCCTGCGTCACAGAGAACCCGTGATGGATGGACGGATGGATGGGCCTTGTCGGGGTGTTTCACCACTATTTCCCTCGGGGCAGACTGTCTGTTGGCAGAGCACAGCCTCCCGAAAGATGGTATCTCTTGCAAACTCGACAGCTAACAGACAGCTCCTCTCTTTGTATATTTCCCCAAAGAAGAACTGTCTTAATCTGTTTTTTTATATGGCATGCTTTATTATAATCCATATATGACTTGCAGGTTCCCAGTCCTCCACCCTGAGCCAAAAAACGCATGAGGAGTCAGAGGCTCTGGGAGCCTGTGACATCCAGGCGTTTGCATTTTTAAATGGCCTGGGATTTAATTACTCACTGTGCTCCCATGGTGCACTTTCGGGCTCATCTCGCCTGCATCCTGTTAATGAGCTCCAACAACCCAGCAGAAGCTCTGCTTTCAGTGTGTTGGGTGGCAGGCTTGGGGCACCTGTGTCAAAAGCCTGTGGCTTTGATTTCTACCCAAGAGGATGGCTGCCCTGTCCACGGCCCTAGATAGAAGCCACTGCTCTCCTCTGACATTTTTTTTCTTCTTCTTTTTGCTTCAATTTGTGCATTTCGTTCTTTCCTTCTTTCTCTTCTTCTTCTTTTTTTAAAAGGCTTTCTGTGCTTCGATCCTTGTTTGTCTAAGAGGTTTTTTCTTATTTGGAAACCGATTTGCTTCGGTTTGCACAGAAGCTGTCTCTGGTGTGATGGATCGTGCTGGAAGTCACCCAAGGAGTATCTCTGTTCCCAATTAGAAGTGGAGGTAGAGCTGCTTACAGGGGCCCAGGGAGGCGGCTGGCTTGGGTGACAGCTGCTGCCGCTTTGGAGAGAGTAACGATCCGTGGGTTTATATCCCTGTGTATAAAATCAGGCTAATTTAAAGATGAATTATGTGTAGGTTTTGGACCATTTTCTTTTAATGTTAAATGTCTGATGGCTCTTGTCAGGTGATGTGGTCCCCAAATTGGTGTGAGGGTCAAAATGAGTACACGTATAAAAAATGACTAAATCCTATGTTTAGATGGAATGTATTAGAATAAAACAATCAATGAAATCCCTAAGGGCTCGATAGGGAGCATGCTTAGGACGCACGTTGTGCAAGAGCTTGGACCTGTTACCTTGTTTTTCCCTTCACTCTGGGACCTCCTGTGGTCAGGAGCCAGGGAATGTACCCTCTGCTGGTTTGCTGGGAGGGCACTGGTTAGCCTGTCATTCTGACCTTGCAAGCCTTACCCAGAATGCTTTGAAACCAGGGTTTGCCACTGGTCAGCTAGAACGCTGTCCTGGAAGGGTGCTCATCCGGCACCCTTGAAGGGTGCAACATTAAGAACCATATCCTTCCATTTTTGGGGAAACAAAATCATACTACCTGTTACTTTTAAGGGTAGAAACCTGCACTGATATGGTAGCCACTGGCCACATGTGGCTGTGGAACCCTGGAAGTCTGGCTAATCTGAATTGAGAGGCGCGGTCATTATAAAAATAAACACCAGATTTTGAAGACTCAACGCAAATCAAAGAATGCAAAATATTGAATTAATTTTTTTATACTCACTACATGTTGAAATGATAATGTTTTGGATAGAGTGGGTTAGAAAAAAATATATTAAAATTAATTGCACCTGTTGCTCTTTTCAAAATGTGGCTGCTGGAAAGCTTAAAATTATGTAAGTGGCTTTTATGATGTTTCTATTGGGCAATGCTGCTGTACCATTAAAATTAGAATTATTCTAACTTCACACTAATAAATGGTAGCATTTATAGGGCACTCGGACCATGCCAGGCTCTTTATGTATATCATCTAATTTTGAATTATGAGTTTTGAAGAGAAGAACCAAAACCCAAACAGAAATTGATATACTTCATTTTCCACTCTGTTTCCATGCTTCTGTGCTGGTTTTTTGTGGGTCATCCAGTTTCCTTATGCAGTGTATTTATTACCTTGTTTCATTTTCCCATCAATATTATGAAATATTGTGGCCATCCTCAGTTAAGATGTAGGGAAACAGAGCCTTCAGGCGTCTAAGGAACTACCCCTTTGGCTAATGATCCTTTGACCAATACATGGCCGGACTAGAGCTTGACTCCAGGGCCATCTGGAAACAACGCTTCTATGAGCCCATCAGATATTTTGGTAATGAGGCAAGGATAGTGCCACGGAGTTCCTCTGTGACCCTGGGAAGGGCTCCTTATCATTCTGTGCTACACTTTCCTCCCAGAGGGGTTGGACTCTAGATGCTCCTAGAAGTCCTGTCTGGCCCTTTACCTGTAGAGAGCCATCTCACTCTTCCTACTTTGGTTCTTTTGTCTCTCTTGGTGCTTCTACTGTGCCCATCTGGTAAATGACCAGAAGACCCCGAGAGTGGAGTGAATTCCGGGGAAACAGGATGGAGGAATATGGAGCAGCGGAGGAGGAGGGAGTTAGAGGAGGAGGAGGAAGTTCACAGTGGATGGAAAGTTCCGTGGGGGGTCAGTACTGTTGCAGAAGGGGTGAACCCCACATGGGATGTTCACATATAGCAGAGCCCAGAACCATGACACAGACCTGCCTCAGGCTCAGTAAAGGACTGTCTTTTATCTTGAAATATGAAGTCTGTGGAGGGCATTTGGGGTGCAGTGGAAAATGCACAAAGGTTTGGGAAAGGACTTTTCGAGGAAGAACCAAAGAGAGACAAAGCAATGTCTGTACAAGCTAGAGAGTATGTGAACGGGTTGGCGGGGCAGATTGGGGTCAAGGCTGGGCTTTGCCCCCAAACAGCTGTGTGATATTAAACAAATTCCATACCTCCCTAAGCTGCAGCGTCCTCATCTGTGAAATGGGGTAGTAACTGTGCTCGCCTCTTGGGTCATGGTGGGGATTAAGCAACACACAGCTAGTAACAGCTACCGCATATTGAACGGTTCATGTGCTGAGCTGTCTGCGTGGACACAAGCATATCAGTGCCCACTGGGGCTCAGCGTGGGCCTGCAAACTGCTGATAAGGATGCATCAAGTGGGGCTCCCATTCTGATCTTAATGGCATCTAGGAAAGACCACTGGGCTGCGTTCTTGTTCCGCTGTGTGGCTTTCTGTGAATTACGGAACTTCTCTGAGCCTCGGGTCCCTCATTTACAAAATGAGGTGATTAAAGCAGATGATCTGTAAGGCTTTTTTTCAGCTCTCAAATGCTGTGCGATTCTGGAAATAGGATTTATTTAGTGTTGAGAGGCTACGGGGAATACTAAGATACGAACTTCAAATATATGTATATATGATTACCGTAAATTAAGAGGACGGTGACCAGCTGTCCTCCTCTGACTGAGGGCGGGACATGAGGCAATATGCTTTAATTGTTTTATAAGAGATGTTTGGAAGCCTTTTTTTTTACTTGGGAGAAAGAGTGATATGTCATCAGAGCACGCTCTGGGGTCGCACGCTCTGGGGTCGCTCGCTCTGGGGTCGCTCGCTCTGGGGTCGCACGCTCTGGGGTCGCTCGCTCTGGGGTCGCACGCTCTGGGGTCGCTCGCTCTGGGGTCGCACGCTCTGGGGTCGCTCGCTCTGGGGTCGTTAAGGCAGACAGTGCACTGTTTTCCTGACACTCAACTTCAGTGTAACTGACGTTCATCACCTGGGTCTTCCCTGACCCCCTGATCTAGAGCAAGCCCCCCACTGTATTCTCCCTTCACATCGCACTCTGTTGTTTTCCTCCGCTGCCCGTAGGACACTTTGTCATTCCATATTAATTTTGTATGCAGTGTTTAAAGTCTGTCTCTTTGGACTGTAAACCCCCTAAAGGCCAGGACTGTCTTTATCTGGTACACCTCCTGGGTGCCCAGGGAAAGCACCGCGGTTCTTTGTGGAATGAATATGTGTGTGGATGAGTTCCAGGGCTGGTTGATTTAGTGGTAGTTTTTCTTTTCTTTTCTTTTTTTTTTTTTTTTTAATTTATTTATTTATTTGACAGACAGAGATCACAAGTAGGCAGAAAGGCGGGGGGGGGGGGGGGGGTGGGAAGCAGGCTCCCCGCTGAGCAGAGAGCCTGATGTGGGGCTCGATCCCAGGACCCTGAGACCATGACCTGAGCCAAAGGCAGAGGCTTACCCCTCGGAGCCACCCAGGTGCCAGGAGGTAGTATTTCTTGATGGAGGTGGATGGAGGGGGATCCTCGGCTTGCCGAAGACCTTGTTGTCTCTCGAGGGACTTTAGATATTGTTTCTCCTTCCCACCAGCTTCTTCTGGGGGCTGGTCACTTGTAGGTATGGATTTCTTTGGTTTTAATGAGATGTCCTAGTGTCCCTTTCTTGTGGACTAGCCAGCCTGCCTCTGGTTCTGGGGAGATGGAAGGGGTAGGTAGAGTTGCATTTGAGTCGCAATGAAGCCCAGCAGAGCAGGGTTTGATTTTGCTGGTTATTTCCATTTCTGCCCTGTCCCCCTGCCCCCCACCCTACCCACTCTTCATCCTGGGGCCCTGACCTGGGCCCCAGGAAGCTGACCTTGGTGTGCTGTGTCAATGAGGCTGCCTTGCCCTCTGGTGTCTAGTTGAGGTTGGCCAATGGGAAGGCAGAGCAGGAAGACAAGGGTGGAAAGAGAGAGCTTGGGCCATGTGCCTCTTTACCTTGGTTCTCTTTCATGAGCTCACTGTGGCTGCAAGCCACAGATCCCTCTGGGTTCTTCCAAATGCTCTCCCTCTGTCCCCTCTGTCTCCCTCTGTCTAGGAAGAGTGGTGGTAATGGCGCCCCATTGCCAACTCCTGGGGGTGCTTCACCTTTCCGTGTAGTTCCCTCATTCCTGCACACACCGCTGTGAATAGTCCTACACTCCACTCTCAACGCCCCCATGCACATGGGCCATTCCCTTCCCTGGGCTGCTTTCTAGGGCACCAATCCCTCATATTCTTGTCTTCATCTTACCTGATAACAGGACAGGGGCCACGCATCTAATTGCCGAGGGGGTATGAGGTACAGGATCAGAGATCAGAGGAATGTTTCATAGCAAATCAAAACAGGATCCCCTGTACCTGAGGCTTCTGCTTTTAGTTTAACAAAAGCAAAAATAATATCCCTGGGGCACCTGGGTGGCTCAGTCCTTAAGCATCTGCCTTCGGCTCAGGTCATGATCCCTGGGTCCCAGGATCAAGCCCCACATCTGGCTCCCTGCTCTGCGAGAAGCCTGCTTCTCCCTCTCTCACTCCTGCTTGTGCTCCCTCTCTGTCAAATAAATACATAAAATCTTAAAAAAAAAAAAATCTCCTTTTGGGTTAAGAGCTTGGGGAGTATCTTGAGAAAGGAGTTCAGCTTCTTTCTCTGGTCTCTTTCAGACAGGGCTGACTCTGGCTGCCAGGACTCAGCTGGCCCCGTGACCTCAAGCCCCAGGTAGCCGACCAGACTCTGACCTTTCCAGAAAAGGTGGCCTGCTGTGCAGGCGCTGCAGCTCCCAGCCACGGAGCTGGGGTCTGCTAGACATCTGTGCTCCCTATTCTCTTCCCTTGGCTTTAGTGGTCTTTGTATCCCTCGAGGGGAATAGCCTCTCTGAGGTCGAAATAGTTTTTCATGGAGCAGCCTGGAGCCGGGCACCCAGCATGGCTGAGGGGAGGTCATGGAGTGGCCAGACGCGACCTGGGGTAGAGGGAGAGAACACTAAGATTTGAGGCTAATGTTGGTGTATTGCTGTAGAATTTTCAAAGTACTTTCATGTAAGGGGAATGTTTATGCCCCACAAAATGGCCCTGTGGCGGTACTGGCCATTGTTGTCCTCACTTTGTGGATGCAGAAAAGGGCTCTGGGATCGTTGAGTGGCTTGGTTAGTCACTGTCTGTCTGGTACCCTTTGCTCTCCTCTGCTGTGAGGCTACGGACAGGGTTGCCATTTGTCTTCGGGGCTGGAAATAAGAGACGGGAAAGCCGGACCCAGCTCTGGGGTTCCTGTTCCACCCAGAGGTGAGGGCACAGGCTGCCTCTAGCCCTATGCAGAGTGTCAGTTCCTGCGTGCTCTCTGGGGCCACCCCCTGTCCCTCCTGGTCCTCCTGTCCCCTCTGCTTCTAACGGCCTGACCCTGCTTCTCTGTCCTTACTTTGCAGAAGTGGAGCTGCCCCTGAAGAAGGATGGCTTCACCTCGGAAAGCACCACCCTGGAAGCCTTGCTGCGGGGTGAGGGTGTGGAGAAGAAGGTGGATGCCAGAGAGGAGGAAAGCATGCAGGAAATACAGGTATTTCTGTGCCCGCTGTGGGGAGGTGTGTCCAGAGCATGGGCGCAGGGCTTCCCCGAGGCCCGGGCCGGAGGCGGCTCCTGCTCCTAGACCGCCCGGTACAAGGCTGCGGGCCGACTCACCCTGCCTTCCTTCCGTAACCCGGCCTCCAGAACAAGCCCTCACCCCATTTTGGTGTCCCATGTGGCTGTTCAGAATATATTTTTCCAGCCTGCTGTATGCCAGGGGCTGGGCTAGGTCCTGGGGACACGATGGTGAGCAAAACAGACGGAGTCCTCACCCCCTGGAGCGGGGCAGTCCAGAGTTCAGGCTTGAAACTTCGGGGTCGTCTACACCAGCTTGTCCCCCATGAGTCCCGTCTTCACACCCTGTCCTCAGCTCTAGTTCTCAGCACTGCTCTCTCCTCCTTCAAGACCAGTGTAGGAGTCACCCTCCAGGCGGGGCTGGGGGATCCTGTCCCTGCTGGTTTCCCGCCCACTCTTCCCAGTCCCGTGGAGGCTCTCACTACCCAAGATCGCCGTGGTGCACTCTGACCAGTTCTCATTCCTTCATCTTCAGTCTCTGTTGTCGAATACGATGGTTGGCATGGAGTATTGTAGTAATATTAATTAATATAAATATTAAACAATAGTATTAATAATTAAATACAATTCAATTATTAAAATAAAATTACATTGATATTAAATGTATATTTTATGATACTTTATATTTTGTGTGATATTTACCTCATATTACATATTTATTAATTGCATATCCAACGTAGTGTTTAGTATTTACATATTCATTTATTGACGTTACAATTAAAGTAATAGCAGTTACATGTCTGGTTTGCCTCTTGAGTGCCACCGGTCAGTGAGTTCCATGGTCAGGGACCATGCGGTCGTGCTCATAGTTGTCCCCTTGGGGCCTTGCCCGCTCCCACAGAGCCGAGTCTCAACAAAGATGCAGGGTGAAGCCGAGAACTGGCCTTCTCCCCTGCCATCCCTGTGTGCAGATGGGCCGTCCGGTCCTGTCCCTGTCACAACACGGCCTCTGTGGGTTGCCTCTGCTCCTCAGAGCTACGGCCCTCCCGAAGGTCCTTAATCGCTATGACCTCCACGTGCCTCATGCACCTTGGAGTCGTCTGCCGCCCCCGTCTTTCCGTCGCACCCAGCGTCTGGTGCATCGGAATCCAGCCTGCTGTGCCCGCAACCAGAGCACAGGCTCCTCTTACCGTGTGCCCCCACGTCTGCCCCGGTTCCTGGCTGCTGTCATCTCCTGTCTGAATGGCCGCAACAGCTTTCTAAGCGGTGCCCCTGCTGATGGCTGAGAGCGAGCCCTTTAAACCGAAGTGGGATCCTGTTTTGCCCGTGCCCTAAACCCGGCACAGGCTCTTGTTCTCCCCAAATAAAAGTCAAGGCCCTCTTACCTCTCCGACTCGGTTTCTGGGCCTTTCCCTTGCTCATTTCTGTTGCCGGCACACTGACCTCATTTTGTTCCTTCTAGAGGAACAAAACACCAGGCGCTCTGTTGCCTCAGGGTTTTGCCCGGCCTGTCTCCTCTGCCTGCAGGTGCCTCAGCCCAGATCAGCTGGGGCCTACCCTCACCTTCTTCAATCTGTGTCTCTTCCTCTCTGTGAAGCTGACCCTGACCCTGTGGGTACTACTGCATCCTGTGCCCTCCCTGCCCTCCAGATCTCCTGCTCCTCTGACTCTGCTTTCCTTTGCTTTTTCTTTTTTCCCATAGCTTTGATCACTATCTACCATACTTTGTAATTTGCTGATTTATAATGTTATTGGGTATTTTCTGTTTTCTTCCAATGGCATGTAAACTCAAGGGTGGGATGATTGTCTTGTTCACTAATATATCTGAAGCAGGCAAACAGTGCCTGGCGCTTAGTAGGTGCACAGTAAGTATCTGTTGCGGGGGGATGTACGAGTGAGCAGATTCCTGAAAGTCGCCCCAGAGGGCAATCTGTCCCTTCTCTGACATGTCCTACTTTGCTAGCTGATCTTTCATCCTGAAAGAAAGCTCTGCTTGTGCCTATCCCTTGTTTAAAAAACTTAGCTGAAACACTTGTATCCTACTGGGCAAATCCAAAATGGCGAGTGTGATCTTCTTGGGCCTCCTCTCTCTGCTCCTAAGCTAGTTTTCAGGCTTATTTTCTTCCACTTCTGTGCTCCCCCTATCTGCAGTCTTCCTTCTCTCCTCTGTTCCTGTGGTCATGTCGTGTCCTTTACTTGGGGAATCTTTTCTTCTACTCTACATGTACAAATCCACCCAACGGTCAGGCTCAGCCCCAATGCCACCTTTCTTGATGGTCCCACAGCCAGAGGGATTCTTCTTGTCACTGGCATTTAGGGTGACTCATTTTCTTCTTTTTTTTTCCCCCTATTCACATTCCTCCCACCTTTCCCCAGTTTTTGGACTTTTCAGGTCTTTGAAGTTAAGGCATATCACATCTGTGTTGTGTATTTAGTATAATTTCACTGAATCAGTGGATGGGACAGAACCATTGCCCAGAAACCCTGACACTCTAGTGACAGATAGCCTCTTAAGCTTTCAAGCTGGTGGGTTCAAGGTCCTCTCGGGCAGTGTTGGGGTAATCTATGGGCCATTGCTATGGAATCATCACCATTGCCATCCTCCCTGATGTAAATAGATGGGGAGAGCATGGGCCAGAGCATGGGTCTACCATCTACCGTGCTAGAAGCGGAAATCAGGACCATAAGCCAAATGAGTTTATGTGTTCTTATCAACTTTGGTTATAAAAATAAAGTATGTATGTAGTAAATGGATTATATTTGTTCATTTTTCATTCATTCATTCAACCAAAGTTTACTGAGTGTCTCCTCTGAGCAGGTACTGTGCTAGGTTCTGGGGGGACAGAGAAACCAAGAGAGAGCAGCCCCTACTGTTCATATTTATATTCTAGTAATGACAGACAGACAGAAGATAAGTACACAAAGGAAATAACTGCATTTCAGGATAAATGACAATGAAAAGAACAGAGTGTGAAGATTCAGTATAAGAGGAGGGACAGATTCTAGGTAGTGTCCTAAGTGAGATAAGGGATTTAACCTCAGTCCTAAGGGATGAGAAGGAGCGAGCAAATCGAGAATATGGGGAGGAGATTTCTGGGCAGAGGAACAGTATGCTTGAAGGCCTTGAGATAGGTCTGAGCTTCTAGTTTTGAAAGAACAGACAGAAGATGCAGCACTCATACAACTCAATAACAAAAACCCAAACAATTCAATCACAAAATGGGCAGAAGACTTGAACAGACATTTTTTTCCAAAGAAGAACATGCAGATGGCCAACAGGCACATGAAAAGATGCTCAACATCACTCATCATCAAGGAGAAGCAAATCAAACCATAGTGAATTCAGCCCACACCTGTCAGGATGGCTATTATCAAAAGACAAAAAACAAGTGTTGGTGAGCATGCAGAGGAAAGGAAACCCTGATGCACTGGTGGTAGGAATGTAAATTGGTGTAGCAACTATGGAAAAATATGGAAAAGTATGATGGTATAGAACCATCATATGACCCACAATTCCACTTCCAAGTATGTATCTGAAGAAAATGGAAACACTAGTTCAAAAAGATGCATGCACCCTTGTGTTTGCTGCAGCATTATTTACAGTAGCTAAGACATGGAAACGATCTAAACATCCACTGATGGATGGATAAAGAAGATGTGGTACGTATACACAACGGAATACTACTTAGCCATCAAAAAGAATGAAGTCTTACCATTTGTGACAACATGGATGGCCCTAAGGACATGATATTAAGTGAAATAAATCAGAGAAAGACAAATACCACATGATTTCACTTATTTATAGAATCTAAAAAACAAAACCAAATCAGACTTACAGATATAGAGAACAGATTGGTCGTTGTCAGAGAGGAGGGGGGTTGGGAGGGTGTGAAGTGGGTGAAGGGGATTATGCAGAATGTAGTTAGTAACATTATATTAATTTTGTAGGGTGACAGATGGCAACTAGCCTCACTGTAGTGACCATTTCACAGTGACTACAAATGTCAAATCACTGTGTTGTTCACCTGAAACTGATGTAATATTGCATGTCTATTACACCTTGATAAATAAAAAGAAAGAGAACAAAAAGGAAAAAAAGAAAGACAGAAGGTTCATGTGGCCAGAGCAGAGTGCCGGGGTGCCAGGGAGAGAAGGGCCTAGGATGGAGTGGGAGGGTTGGGCCATGTCCAATGACTCTGGCCTCTCAGGACATGGAGGAGGCACTTGATTTCATGGAAATGAAGAAGGAAGCCATTTTATTTATTTATTTATTATTTTTTAAAAGATTTTATTTTATTATTTATTTGACAAAGAGAGATCACAAGTAGGCAGAGAGGCAGGCAGAGAGAGAAGGGGAAGCAGGGTCCCCACTGAGCAGAGAGCCCGATGCAGGGCTCGATCCCAGGACCCTGAGATCATGACCTGAGCCGAAGGCAGAGGCTTTAACCCACTGAGCCACCCAGACACCCCTGAAGGAAGACATTTTAACGAGGGCAGCAAATTCATGTTTCCGCAAGATCCCCCTGGCTGCTGCCTGGAAAAGAGACTAGATGCAGGGGTGTGGAAGAAGGAGAGAAATCAGGAGGTTTTTGTAGCGTTCCAGGCTAGAGATAATGGAGTCTTTTAAAGGCATTCCTTCATCTTTTTTAACACAACCACAAACAATTGTTATCATCACTGTAAAGACTGTTTAGAGTAACAGGGAGAAAAGTTATTTTAAAATGTGTTTATTTTCCAGATAATGTCCTTGGACAGGGAATGCAAATATGTTAGTGGGGGTTCAGCTGCATCGTAGTTGGACCTCTGCCCTTGACTCCTCTGCACAGGATGCCCCCTCTGCTTCCTGAGCCCTGAAGGCACGCTTTGTTTGTTAGGAACTCCTGGTTCCTCCCTGGTTATGTAGAGAGGCTTTTGGGTGTCAGGGCCACATCGTCGCAGGAAATGCAAACACACTGGAGTGGCCGCTGTCACATCAGAGGTCTGGGGCACAGACTAGGGGTTCTCAAGATGCAGGGAGACCAACAGGAAAGGGAGGGAGAAGTCCATTTACTTCTGGATATTGAGGCCATGTGGTAGGCAGTGCTGGAGACTAGCTCAGTCGCCTTTACCAGGTTTCACTTCCAACCTGAGGTTCAGGTTATAGGTCAAAAATATCTGCATGATAAAAAATGAGGGTGGAGTCAGATTGTATGGCATGCCAGAGGCCATGACCTTTAAATTTGAGGTCCTTGGAACTCACCATGATTAAATGACTTTAAGACCCAGAAGTTGGCAAGACAGCTGTTTGAACAGCCACAACAGTCATAACAACAACACCTCATATTTATACCACATCTTTTCACCGAAGTCTGCCGAGTGTTCGACTTGTCATCCTCTTGCCTTTCACTTGTGTTCCCACCTATGGTTCAGAAAGCCAAGATGCAGACAGCCTAGGAGGCCTGATGGGGACCTGGACTAATGTTTCCTCGCTGTGGGCCAGAGGGTATGTCTCGCGGACAGCACTATGTCTCTGTTAGATGGCTGTGGTTGGCCCAGAGACCCCGCGTGCTGTCAGCTGATGGCTTCCCAAGTAAGCCTCGTAGAGAAGCTGGAGGAATATTTACAAGACCTGTTTTGAGCTCTGTGTGAGGATTTGTAATCAGCAGTACCCTGACACCTGTGACTGGGAGAGAACTCTGATGAGAACGCCGTGGAAGAAGGTCCCAGGAGCCTCACCCTTGGACTTCCTACTTGGAGGGACAGCCTGGAGGCATAGTCTGGGAGGCCAGTGGAACAGTGATGATGATTCTATGTGCCAGCGAAGTGTGTGCTGCCTCTAAGCCTTTTCATAGTTTGTGTCATTGTCATGCCATCACAGGGGTGAATGCTGATGCTGTTATCCTGTATAATATGGTGCCTGCCCTCCTTTCTAGACTCTTCTTATGCCAATCTCTCCCTGAATCACTGAGCTCTAGTCGCCTTGGCCTCTTTCTGCAACATGGACAAGCCATGTTCCTTTCCCTACCTCAGGGAGCTTGCTCATGCTGTTCCCTCTGCCTGGAACGCTTTTCCTTCCTCCCTGCCCTTGGTCTCCATTCCCAAGGCAAGTGTCTGCTCATCCCTTATATCTCAACTCACTTATGGGTAAGCCTTTCCTGACCCTCAGATTAGGTAAAATTCCCTCTAGTAGCCTCTCGTAGCAGCTTGTACTTGCCTGTCATTGTGTTTACGGCAGTTGTAACTATATGGTTGTGGATGTTGTTTAAATCTGTCCTCGGGGTGCCTGGGTGGCTCAGTGGATTGGGGCCTCTGCCTTCGGCTCGGGTCATGGTCTCGGGGTCCTGGGATCGAGCCCCGCATTGGGCTCTCTGCTCAGCAGGGAGCCTGCTTCCCTTCCTCTCTCTCTGCCTGCCTCTCTGCCTACTTGTGATCTCTGTCTGTCAAATAAATAAATAAAATCTTTAAAAAAATTAAAAAAAAATCTGTCCTCCCTTCACTATACTGTAGAATCCTTTTAGGGCACCAACTGTAGTAGTTTTGTGGCTTGTTTAGCCCAGTGCCTGCCATATGGTCAGCACTAAACAAGTGTTTGTTGATCGAATGAATAAATGAATTCCTATTTTATAATTGGGAAAACTGAGGCATGAAGAAGTGATGACTCACCCAAGGTTGCACAGTGAGTCCATAAGGAGGTTCCTAGGGCTCATGACATGGAGTCCAGGGAGCTCCATGCCCCTTCTCCTTATCCCACTTTCAGTCTGGGGAGCTGGGTCCTCTGCCACTATCTTTCATTCTGCCCTTAAACCTAGAGACACACAACTTACCTGCCCTCCCCTTCCCTACAAAGGGAATGAAGTGTTCAGGTTCCTACAGGAAGGGTCTACATAATATACCTTCAATCTTCAGACACATGGCTGAGAAATGACCAGGAGACTCTGAGCTGATGAACCTGACTTTGCTTTGGCCATGGCTTCACTGTATGACCTTGGGCAATTAAAACTGTTTTTAGCCTCAGTTTATTCACCTGTAAAATGGAAATTGGATTCTCTGCTGCTGTGTGAATCACAGATCTGTTGGAGAGAGGTAATTAAATTCATGAACTTTAAGCTTCATTACAAGTAATGTGCTGTAATGAAAATCCATTTTTCCTAAAAAAAACCAAAAACAAAAACAGTGGGGTGCCTGGGTGGCTCAGTGAGTTAAGCCTCTGCCTTTGGCTCAGGTCATGATCCCAGGGTCCTGGGATTGAGCCCCGCATCAGGCTCTCTGCTCAGTGGGGAGCCTGCTTCCCCCTCTCTCTCTCTGCCTGCCTCTCTGCCTACTTGTGATCTCTGTCTGTCGAATGAATAAAGAAAACTCTTTATAAAAAAAAACAACAAAAAAACAGTGGATGAATAAGCACAACACATTAATGTCAAATTCTGGTCAGATGAACAGGAAGTTACTTATTTTCATCAAATAGGGCAGGGTCCCAGAATGGCAGAGAAAGGAGGAATGTATTTTCATATTTAGGAACCAAAGGAACATTACATTAAAAAAGTAAGTTTTGAAAAACATCTTGGGTCCACGTAGAAAAATGCCCCTACCAGAAAATGCTTTCTGGGTAAAAAGAGTTGAAAAAAGTCAGTGTTCTGGGAGGACCAGGCTGGAAGGGGCCCAGGGGTTTGAGAGGCTTGTTATGGCCGAGAGCTCGGACTCTGGGCGGCCTTTTGGAGGCCTCGCTTGCCCAGCAATGGCTGCATCTTCGCCTTGTTGGAGCACAGAAACAGAACAGACCTCCTGCCCCTCCCTCAGATTACCCTCTGATGGCTTCCTCCTCTGCATTTTATTTCTCAACCCCTCTGTTCATTTTCTTGTCATTTCAGAGGGTTTTGGAAAATGATGAAAATGTAGAAGAAGGAAATGAAGAAGAAGATTTAGAAGAGGATATCCCCAAGCGCAAGAACAGGACCAGAGGACGGGTAAGCTGGGGACGCCATGAGGGAGGGAAGAGTTAAGGGAGGCGGAGGCCTTTTTTGAGAACAATTTGTCCCCAGACCCAAAGTCCCAGTGGATATCCTCTCATATCCATGGTCTCCCTTGAAGAATACACAGAGAGGAGGAACTCCAGAAGAGCCCTCATCCCAGGTGATAGCTGTAAGAGTTTAGAGCTGGCCAGAGGGAGAAGAGGAGGGAGAGGGTGTCCTGAGGGAACAGTGAGGGTCCGGGGAGGGTTGGGGTGGGGGTCCGGGGAGGGTGGAGGAAGGGGAGAATGTGACTGCTGCACCCATGACTTGGTCTTAAAAGAAGGCTGCATTTTCCTGTCCCTGGGGCTGCCCCGGAATCACCTGCTTTGGGGTGTTCTTCTCTAGGTGGAGCGTAGGATCACTCTGGGAGAGCGTGGTGGCCAGGGCTAATGGTTTCCAAGTGGGGGCGGGTGGGCTTTTGGTGTGGGGCTCCGGATGTGGCAAGAGGAGGCCAGAAGCCTGGGGCGTGGCCGAGGGGAAATCCGTGGTGGAAGGTATACAACTTATGGGAGCGGTGCTTGAGGGGAGGGACCCAAGGCTGAGCAGTGGTGCTCTCAGGCATGTGGGTTGCTCCTCTAGGGTCCTCGTGTTCAAGCCCAAGGGGCTTTGGGTGGTCACCCTCAGGGGTCTGCAAGGGCATTTGACAATAAATAATAATGAGGTGGAGACAGACCTCCAGGGGTAAACTTGCTTGCTGTCTAGAGAATTAGGATTAGGCCTTTTGGCCCCTTTAGGCTGTAGGCAGGACCCTTAACCCTCTTATCCATGGGTGCCCTGTGGGTTGGGGTCCAAGGCTAATCATGGTCTGCCTCCCAATTCTTGTGCTTCTTGGGCTTCAGTATCCATCAGAGTCACCAGGAGAGCCTATCGAAATGCAGATTCCCAGGACCCACTCTTAGAAGTCCTGATTTAGGAGGTTGAGGTTAGGGTTCAGAAAGCTGTATTATAAGCAGATTCCCAGGTGGCTGGTGTAAGCAGCGGTCCAGTGCTGCCCACATTGAGCTCGGCTGCTCTGGCTTGTTGGCAGGGGCTGGCATTTCTCAGGCCGGGCAGGGCAGCCCTCTGATGTTGGATGCCTTCTCTAGTGGCCAAGCAGCTTAAGCCATGATTTAGTTTTATTTGTTCTTTACTCCCACTTTTTGTTGGTTCGTATATTCGATTTTTGGGAGAATATCTGAAAGGAAGTCCTAGACGTTTTATCACTTAACCTGCACATACCTTAATGTATTTCTCTAACAAATAGCGCTATTATACCCAGTAAAAACAACGACACTTCTAATATCTATGCTCTAGTCCCTGATGATTTCCCAAAAAATGCCTTTTTACAGTTGGCTTGTTGGAAACTTAAGCCTTTTTTATTCGAGACATACCTCTTCCCTGCTCTACCCACCCCCCATGCACACACACATTTTTTTCTCCATGCTATTTATTTGTTGAAGAAGTTGGGTGGTTTTTCTTGCAGAATTCCCCACATTCTAGATTTGGTGGATGGGTGGTATTTAATGTATCCTCTTTACTTTCTGGAAACTTTATTAGGCTCACACTATTTGAATATAGGTGTAAATTCTTTTGGGGGGGACAAGGACCCTTCCTGTGCCTCTTACTGTATCATGTATCACATCACGAGGTATGCGTTGTCCAGCTGTTCTGCTCTCAGGGCTGGGGTAGGGATGGGGAATGGATCAGTGGATTCAGGTGTTGTCAGCATGATCTCGCCCTAGAAGGTTCCCCATCAAGTTCTCATCTAGCTGTTTCAGCAACCAATGATAATGCCTAGACTCATGACTTCACTGCAGGCCACAAAATAGTGAATATTTAATTCTATCATTAGAGGAGGTTTTAGAATCTCTGGACCTTGTGTGAACTCCAAGAGCTTTGTGCCACCAGGCCTGCTTCCATCCTGTCCCTCACCCCAAACCAAAGTTCCTAGGGTAGATTGTGGACAATGGTCCTCTTCACATCTTCTCCACTGCCATCCTAGATCTAGATGATTGATCTCGGCAGAGTATGGATGTGAGCTGGCTGTCTCCCCTGTAAGAACATGGCAAGTGGTACTCGCTCAGTGTGCTTCCTGGTCACCAGGCCATGTGCTGGGGCTCTTTACAACAAGAGCTACACATCGAGGGTGACGACTGTGTGCTTTGTCCTGCACTCTCGATTTCTCCCCTGTTCCTCGTAGGGACATGTGGCGACTGAGCACTTAAAATATTACCAGTTCAAATTACAGTGTGCTGTAAGGGTAAAATACACACCAGATTTCAAACACTTAGTATGAGAAGAATGGAAAGCAGCTCATTAATATTTTTTATATTGATTATATATTGAAATGATAAAAGTTTGAATACATTGGGTTGAATAGATGATATTTTTAACATCCATTGTACCTGTTTCTCTTTTTAGTCTTTTAAAAAAATGTGGCTACTAGAAAATTTAAAACAATGTGTCTGGCTCACATTATGTCTCTATTGGCCAGTACTTCTTGTTTCATTCCCAGATACTGGGCTTATTACTCCCAGACAGATTATGGAACTTGCTCAAGGTCATCTAACCTAGTAAAGAAGAAGTCAGGATTCGAACACAGGTCTGTGCTTTGGTCATGGCGTCATGCCTGGCCCAGTGCCCATCATGGAACTAAAGACCAGCTTGTCGAATGAATGACTGAGTGTTGGGAAAGAAAGAAAAGTTCTGTTTCAACTTTCTGGGAGCGGAGAGAAGGCCTGAGCACAGTGAAGGAGCTGGATGGGGCTTCGCCTAGCTCAGGGCCCATCTGATGTTGGCCAAGAGCCAGCTGAATGGCTCTATGTTGGGTAGAGACACTGTGGACATGTCACCCATGGTGGGAGCCATGGGATGTCCTAGAAGGGCGTGAGCAGGCCTGCCTGGGCTGGCATACAGGCGTGAGGCTGCTTCACTCATAGCCTCAGTTAAGCTACGCTTTTTTTTTTTAAAGATTTTATTCATTTATTTGACAGACAGAGATCACAAGTAGGCAGAGAGGCAGGCAGAGAGAGAGAGAGGAGGGGGAGCAGGCTCCCCACTGAGCAGAGAGCCCGACGTGGGGCTCACTCCCAGGACACTGAGATCATGACCCGAGCCGAAGGCAGAGGCCCTAACCCATTGAGCCACCCAGGTGCCCCTAAGCTACGCTTTTAAGTGGTATATTCAGGCTGCGGCTGGTTCCTGGAGAGCGATTCTGTTGTCAGGACTGATAGGTGGAACCTCAATGTGTGGTCCCTGGACTTCAGCCTCAGGACCACTTGGGGGGTTATCAGACACACAGGACCCTGGACTCCACCCGAGATGGACCAAATTAGAGTCTGCAATTTGACAAGACCCCCAGGTGCTTTGTGCACTCATTGAGGAAGTCAGGGGTGAGGTAGTGATTCCAAGAACAGCCTCTGCCCTGTTTGAACCATAAGTTCAAATTCCAGCTCCACTATTTACTAGACTTTGGGTGAATTATGTAACCTCATCATCTTGATCAAATTATACCAATACTCTGGGCCTCAGTTTTTCATCAGGAAAATGGGAGTACTAATACCCAGCCAATTCTGAGTGCCTAATAAAGGCTAGACATTGCTCGGAGGGTGCAAAGGGAACAACACTTGGAGTTCTGACGATCAGACCCAACAATTAATAATTGCATCTATGCTAACTTTAGCCCAAGGAATCTAAGCTCTTTAAAATTCAAGAAATCCCTGGAAGTCATCCACGTGAGCATTATCAATCAGTCAATCAATCAATCAATCAATCAGGAACTGTTTATTGATGCGCTGTGGTGCAGTCCCGTGTTTCTCAAACTAATGTGCACGAGAAGCTCGTGGTGATCTTGTTAAAGTGCAAATTCGGACGCAGTGGGTCTGGGGGTGGGGGGGCACTGAGAGTTTGTCCGGTTAACAAGCTCCCAGGTGATGCCCGCACTGCTGGTCTGAGGGCCAGGATAGCAAGGATTTTAAATAGCAAGGATTGGGGGGGGGGATGTCTGGGTGGCTTAGTCTGTTGAGCATCTGCCTTCGGCTCAGGTCATGATCCCAGGGTCCTGGGATCGAGCCCTGCATCCAGCTCCCTGCTCGGCAGGGAATCTGTTCTCCCTCTCCTCCCCATTCATGTGCGCTCTCTCTCAAATAAATAAATAAAACATTTTAAAAAACCCACAAATGGGGGAGCCTGGTGGTGGGTATTGTGGAGGGCACGCATTGCATGGAGCACTGGGTGTGGTGTAAAACTATGAATTCTGTTACGCTGAAAAGAAATTAAAAAAAAAAACACCCACAAATAAATAAATAGCAAGGATAGGGAGCTATGGTTCTTTTTTTGTTGTTGTTGTTTGTTTTTTTTTGGTCTCAGGAATTCTTAAAAATTACTGAGAGCCCCCCTGAAAGCTATTGTTCTGGTGGGTTATAACTAGTGATACTTACTCTATTAGAAATTCAAGCAGAAAAAATGTTAATCTTCAGAATACACCAGCACACAGAGCGAGGACATCATCATGTCAGGGAGCCTCTGGAAAATGCCACGGTACACTTGTGAGAGAACGAGAGTCTAAAGTTTCGAGGAACATTCTCGGACTATTCAGTGCTGTGATGCAGACCCCCTTGTGAGCCATTACTTGAGAACAGCTCCCGTAGAGGAACTAGCTCCCTGAGCCCGAGTCAAGGGTCTTTTAATTGCAAGAAACTCCACACTTCAGCCAAAACGGGGAGTATTTGAAAAGCGGCTGGATTATTGCCCCCAATATGTACAATTTTTGAAGTTTCAACTCTCAGGAAGGGCAAGAAAATGGCAGGGACTTAGGACAGGGAAAGAACCTAGGCAGTTTGTGGCCCCTGCTTCTTCCTTCTTTATTTTTCTGTCAGAAGACTGTTTCCTGCTTCTCTGTGTCCTTGGCTCCGTAGCTCCCGTATTGATGGGCTCCCCCGAGTTCATGTGCCTGTGTTCACTGCAGTCATTGCCCCAACGCCAGGTGATTTGGAGGTGGAATCTGATTGGCCCAGCTTAGGTCATGTGACCACTTTGAGCCAGCCAATCAACTGAGGCTGGTGGGGCCGGGCCACGTGGTACAATCAAGGCTGTCTTAATCAAGGCTAACCAATGTCTGAATGGGAGGTGGGGTGGGAGGAGTGGAGTGGGACGGACAATTCTCAGAGAGGGAGGACTGGTTTCTTTTGGACAGTCAGCTTCAAAGTTTTACAGAATGGAGTCTGGAAACCTAGACTGTGCTCCTTTTACTGACTCTGTGACTGTGGATGAGTCACAAACCTTAGAGCTGGTCTCATCAGGTGCCCATGGGAATAGTATTACTTTCTGTAACTCATGGTGTACGGTAGGAATGAACTGACCTAATACATGCAAGGGAGCTTACATGTATCCCATGTAAGGGATGCTATGTGCCCAACATCAATCTAAGTGTTGGGTGTTCATACCAAAGTGTGAAATGCTGTCTTTGCTCTTGAGGACCTTGGGATTAAATTGAGGAGAAAATGCAAATGGCCATGATACAATGAGAAAACAGCAGGCTTCTACTTGTGCACTAACCAAATGCAATAAAAGTTCAGAGGAGAGAGAAGAGATCAGCTTGGGCAAGAAGGGGATGTAATTTATCAAGCACTTCCTGTGGATGTGGCTCTGTCCCCTGTGGTTTCACACACTCTTAGCGCAAACCCTCTCAGCAACTCTGCACTATAGGTGTTGCTGTGCCCATTTTACAGCTGAGAAAATGAAAATCTAGAGAAGTAACTTGTTTACAGACACATGCCTGGTGTTTAAACCCATGCCTGTCTGACTTTAAAGCTGATGTTCTTTTTACTCCTTGGTCTGGCAGGAGGAAAGTTCTCGCAGGAGTGGGATGTTAGTGGGGCTAAACCATGGAGCACTGTGGGTGGCGGAGGAGAGGCTGGTCAGTAACAGGGATCATACATGAGCACGAGGGGAACCTGATGAGATTGGCACTAGGTTGCTGTTGGGTGTGTCAGGGGGTGTTAGATGGCAATGAATGAATGAGTGGCCCTAACTGATCTGGGAGTCCCAGGGTGGACTGGGAAGGGCAATGCAAAGGTAGAACCCCAGATGGTGGGTTCTTTGAGCCGCTCAGGGTCAGGGGATGTGCTCCTGGATTAAAATGTGGAACAGAAGGGAAATGCAAAGTCTAAGATGGCCTTTGAAGGAAGAGACAACAGCATTTTGATATAAAGAATGAAGGAGAACCAAAGATGGCCGACTCGCTGACTGACTGATGGACCAACTGATTCAGCCCAGGCTTATTAAAAGTGTCTTAAGTGGCAGGCCCCGTACCAGGTTCTGAATATAGTGCGGCCCAAGTAGACATTTTCCAGCCCTTATTGGGGAGACAGAAGATCAACAAGTACAGCAACAACATGTATAATATAATGTCAAACCATGCTAAGTGTAGGGACCAAACATACAGCCCGGCAGGGGAAAGAGAATGATGGAGAGGCTATGAATGGATCTAGGTTAGTCAGGGAGGGCTTCTCGGGGGAGGTGACATCTGAGCAAACTAGCGGGATTCTGAGTTTCCAAGTTTGAGAGATTCCCTTGCGTGTGCCCATTTTGCAGTTGAGGAAACCAAGGTGCAGGGAGAGTGTGGAAGCCAGGGTGCTGGTCTGTCCTGCGGGGTGAAATCCAGCCCTGGTTCTCAGCGGGGGCCCTCCCCCTTCGGCTGGCGGCTCCCCCACGAGTGCGCGCTTCCCCTCCTCTTGGCCCAGGCGGGTATTTTTAGTCTCAGAGCCCCTTCCCCACGTCTGCTGTTGGCTCGTCATTCTGCTTGACTTGCTTTCACCTGCTGCA